>JBBPCS010000393.1:3936145-3946575 GCA_037974645.1 Hollardia meadi
CACACACACACACACACACACACACACACACACACACACACACACACACACACACACACACACACACACCACCTCACCATCTGCTGCGGTGACGTCGTTTTCCATCTCAGAGTCTGTTGAATCCGACTGGTCAGCATCCAGCGGACTCTCCTCTGCCGCAGTATCCCCGTTGGTTTGTATCTCCTGGGAATCAGGAAGTGAAGCCTGCTGGTCTGCTAACAGCGATGTGGAGACCACCTGCATTAAGAGGTCCACTCAGAAAGTAAAATCTCACACTCTGCAATGGAAAGATGTGTATGTTCGGTGTAAATGCAAATAGGGTGGAATTTTTCATTTGATTATTGTGATTTGACTAAAATTAAAGAAATTAAAGTGTTACAATATGAAGCTGCACTTTTAAGGGTACTGGTATTGTACCCTTAAAAGGTACTGGGGCATAAAATGTAGAGAGGCCTATATTACTAGGAATAAAATAATCAAGGCAGTAATGGACCAATGTAAGATGTTTTGGATGTTTTCACTGCTTCCTGGACTTGTGAGTACACTGATTCAATTTAAAAGAATGTTGGATTTAATCAAACAAATCGTAAATTAAAATTAAGACAATCCTAACAAACTGAGTGGTCTTCAGTACAAACTTGGAAAAACGGCCGTTTTTTAAAAATTGCATTATATTATAATGAGGCTTCTGTCGGAAGAGTGGGAATTTCTACTTTATGACTGAGTGAGTATACTAATAAGCCCTTACTTTTTAATTCTGAGAGCAGAACGTGACGTTTACTGAAGTTTCAAATAGCTGGAAATGTTTTATACTACCTTCTCCATCATGTCGCACTCAAATATAATAATATAAAATGAATAAATTATAATAAAATAATAATATCTACCACCAAACAACAGAACGCAAGGCACAATGTCAGTTTAAAAGGTTCCAGGATAAATCAAAATTACCGGGAATGGCTCCAGACCCTCTCGGATCACAAAGCCCTCTATGAGGTGTGTAAGGACGTGGGTTGTAAGTATTCTGTTAGGGCTCCCTGGGAGGCTGGCTGGAGAGGAGGGGGGCTGACTGGGAGGCAGGATGGGAGGAGGTAGAGGAGGAGATGGAGGAGGAGGGTTGCTGCTGCTGGTGGTGAGCTGGGACGGCTCTTCGACCACTGGTGACCTCATCAGCGAGCGACTGGATACGACGGAGCATGAATCCATCACTGCTGAAAAATAAGGTGCATGAAAGATAACAGAACTGAGAGGTATTTCTTTATTTTCAGGAAATTCTGTTTCATAAAGGAGGTTTTAATAAGTCTGACCTAAGTTACCATGGAAACATATCCGTCCAGTCAGTCAGGTTAGTTTTCAGGCTTAGCTTGACCTCAGGCTGAACCAGTGTTACAAGCAATCAAAAGTTCCTCTTTACTGCTGTGCTTTTAAATTCACTGCAGTTAAAATAAGGTTAATAAACAACTTTGACCCATGTTTTACCTGCACCATTCCGCTCAGGAGGCCCAGTGAGAGTTGTAGGGGTCCGGTCTCTCTGTGGACTGGGAGAACATTCATCTTTCCTCTCCTCCGGGCTCAACCCGTTCACTTTGCATGTTTGCCCCGACTGAAATTCAAACCAAAACAAACCCTTTATCAAAATAACCCATACTGAGAACAGGCAAAGCTTACTACAAGGCTTATGCACAGCACACAGTGACTCACCGATGGAGTTTCATTGCGTCTGACTGGATGCACTTTCAGATCAACAGCCACCGTCTGAGGAGGTGTGAGGTTCTGGTAGGGCATCTGGAGCAGAGCTTCTGCGACAGGCAGCTCCTGCTCTGTCAGCACCACCTGCCGCGACTGTATGGCCAACGCCTGGACTGAGTGCAGGGACAGCCTCTGGAGGGAGGCTGGGGGGTTCTGGGGCAGCCTGGGGAGAACCAGAGGTGGAGGAGGAGGAGGAGGCTGGTTCTGCACTTGTGGGAATGAGGTCCGACGCTGCGGAGCGGCCACCAGAGGAGGAGGTTGAGGCTGAATGGTGGCAGAGGGGATTGAGGTCTGAGCTGATGACGCAAACACACTGGTGACAGACGAAGAAGAAGAAGATGAAGAACGAGAAGAAGAGGAGGAAGGAGAAAGGGCTTGAGGGTCATTGTTGGTTTGTGACTGGGTGCTGGGAGTGGCCAGTCTTTTAGTTGAAAGAGGAAGAGGGTTGGAGTTGGTTTCTTGAGGTGATACTCTGAGGGCGATGGGCTGGAGCTGTCTGTGGTTTGGAGCTCCTCCTGTAGCCTGATGGAGGAGGAGCTGGTGGTGCGCCACCCGGTGGCCTGATGGGCAGGACAGCTGCTGCTTCACCAGAGTGTGGGTCTGCACCGGAGAGAGGGCTGCAAGGAGAGCGGTGCATTGTCAGACACTAAGGACAAAAACATACAAATACACATAAGAAGTATCTTGTTTCTTTCCTTTTAAGGTGCTTTAACTAAAAAAAAATTAACCTAGCAAAAAGAGAAGTGCATTCATGTGCACGCTAGTAATCTGGTTTTAAATCTTTTCCTGGTTTCATCACATTTGGGGATATGACTTATGACTTTTTAAAGAAACTTGGTAATTCATATCCCTGTTTATATGAACTGTATTCAGGTTTCTGATCAAATCAGATCTGTTGTTGCTGTATTGAGTCTCTAATTAGTCACCTCAGTGGTTGAAGGTGAACTCCGTTTAGTTTACAGCTACCTGCCACCTGCTGTATTCACCACTCTTCTGGATTTAAAGTCCCCCTCCACTCAAAAATGTCTTCTTCTTCTTGTTCCTCCAGTTGAATGTTTGAGCTTCACTGTGTAGGATGATGTATGTGCCTCTCACGCTAACTCTCCACCTTTCCTCCAGTTTTTGACGGGCTGAAGCGCAGAGTGTAACAATGCAGCACATTTACAGACTGTCAGTGAGCGCACCGGTCATCATCTCTTTTAACTGTTTAACTTTCAAATGGCTCTAGCAGCTGTTACAGACGTCCACACAGCACACAGTGCTGCAGGATCCGGTTGTGAAATCAGTACATTAAAAAAACATGCTGGCACTGAGCTGGCAGAGAGCAGTAAGTGTGTCTGTTGTGTTAATAACAATAAGCTTGATAATATACAGTGTACACACAGTATATCATGTTTCGCAACTACTGCTGCTCTTTCTGTTTGCCACAATGCAAATATTTAAGCTCAGGGTGTGCATCTAATCAGTCATGGTCACTGGTGTAGCCGGATGAAGAGAGCCAGAAAAGTAGGGACCAAATTATGCACACGAAAAAACAAACAAAACTTTTTTTCATGTGGACATGACTGGTATAATGTTTGCCTACCCACCATTACTGGGTATTGATCATTTACCTGAAAGAGCCTTAAACATATTGTTTAGTTCCTGCACCTTTCCTTTATGGATGGTTGATTGTTTGGTTGTTGACCTTTGCGAGTGTATATATGCAGACTTGTTGTGATTTGTTATATGAAATGCCTGATGGTGGTGACTTGACTGAAACATAACTGTTTAATAAGTTTCCTAAAAGTGTAGACAGCGTGTGGGAGCTGATTTTCATTACTGTGACTCATCATTTCTCGTAATATTTCCTTTAAACCTCAGTATTTGTACAAATGATCTCACCTGGGGTTATAATCTGAGGTCCAGAGGCCAGCCGGGTGACATCAGTCAGTCCTCTGTCTGTTGAAGTGTCAGTCAGCTGGTTGGACTTCAGTGAACAGACTGACATTTTGGATAAAGAGGTGGCCGGAGTCAGGGCTTGGGACTGGGCGGATGGCTTCAATATCACACTGTGAGCTGTAGCCAGAGCTCCAGGCAAGTGGCGCAGAGCAAGATTCTGCACCTGAAAATATGCAAAAAGAAAGTCTCTTTACACTGTTTATAAAAGCCAGGGGATGTGGGTTGACAGTCCTTCACTGCTTTGTCCTTCCATGCAACTTTATTAATGGTTACTCATGGTAACTTTTATTAAAATCCCGAGCCACATTTACCGCATATCTTTTTAATTTTGTAACACGGCTCATGCTCAAGGTGTGTAACATCCTGAAGTCTTGTGGCATGCAAGGGGGTAAATTCTAATTTTGTACCTGAGAGGAGGTAGGTAAAGAGGAGGTGACAGCAGGGAGGTCTGACTGAACTGCAGCCACCGTTGCCGCAGGGGTTAGAATAAGCTAACAGAACAAGAGCAAAAAGCAGGGAGAGGCAGGTGGCTAGTTGGTCAAAAATGAAGGAAATCCAAGTTGTCAGAAAATACGAGGAAATGCATTCAACAAAAGTAGAAACAGGGCAAACGAATCACGCCGTTTCAAAGTACCAGTACAACAAACAGCTTGAGATATTTAAAGGGGTTTGTACCATCTGAGTGCGGAGGTACATCTGAGCTTGGTTACAGTTGGCCGGTCTGTTTCCCAGCAGCATGGCCTGCTGGGATATGGTGGTTGCAGCACCAGTGGAACTGGAGTTTTGGGTTCGGCCAATCAGCTGCGCTGTCACTGGAGATGTTGGCAACGTAATCTGTATTCAGCGCAGCACAATGAAGAATGATAAAAAAGAAAGATGCTGAGGTTAAGTTTTGTGCTGAGAGCAGGTCACATTGAAGAGAGCAATACGGATACTTACTGAGTTTTGGGAAACACCAGCAGGCTGATGAATCAGACTGCTGCTGGATGACGAAGGTGACTGTCTCTGACAGACCGAAGCCTGGAATGCATTGGAGAGTCGTCACACACCCTATAGCTCATGTTAGAATGACTCACAAGACAGACACCATCTGACCTGTTGTATGGTGGCCACACTCTGCAGATGGGGGGAGTGCTGGTGCTGCTGCAGGGCTGCTGTCTGCAGCATGAGGTGCTGCTGCTGGGCTGCGTACATCTGATGCAGGTACTGGGCTGCCATGCTCTGGGGTCTTTGGATGGCGTGCTGGATCACCTATTGCATCACATCATGTAATCACTTCACAAATCAATTTTGGTCCACTTTCTGCAGCACAAGGCTTTTCATCTTTTGAATCTTATTCCATTTGCTCTTATGCCACTGACAAAGGTAAATATTGTTGAGAACATTTAGAACATCATTTCATAATTATTTGATGTTGGAGTTGAAAATTTCCTAAAATAAAAGACTCCATAAAAGAATACTTCTATTATCATTATTTGAGATATTTAAATGCCTTATAAAAGAAGCATATCAGTAATTTGATTTCACTTGAGTGGTATAAGTTCTTTTATATATTTTTAAGAGGGTAGACAGTATAACTCCTGGAGAATTGAATAAAATATATATGTGTTTGAGTAATATCTTACCTAAACGTTTACAGAAGTAAAGCGCACTGTCTAATTCCTGTACTGCCTATCTTTATTTTGCTAAATTCTGATATTCTTTATTGGCTCTATAAGCTACAAAGGATCATCTATCACCTGCCTACCTGCCAAGTCAAACAATGCCTGCAGAGGTCCCAGGGACTGTCTATTACCTGGGCTCCTCTCAAATGGAACAATGTATGTAGCAGTCCCAGACACTGTCTATTACCTAGACCGCCTGCCAGTCAAGTCAAACAATGCCTGCAGAGGTCCCAGGGACTGTCTATTACCTGGGTGCCTCTTTAATGGAACAATGTATGCAGCAGTCCCAGGTACTGTCTATTACCCAGACCGCCTGCCAATCAAGTCAAACAATGCATGCAGAGGTCCCAGGCACTGTCTATTAAGTTACTAAGACCACCTGCCTGTCAAATCAAAGAATGCCTGCAGAAGTCCCGGGTATTGCCTATTACCTGGACTGCCTGTCTGTCGGGTGAGATGATGCTGAGAGACGTAGAGGATGCCTGGGTGCACGTGGTGCTGCTGGGGCTGACTGTTGCCATGGTGACAGCTGATGTGGAGGGGGCGATGGTGGCTACAGTCCTATTAGTGTCTGCTTGCTTCTCTCCTGGGCTCTGCCTATCCATCGTCCTGGTTACACACAGATTCAGAGATGGGAAAACTGTGTGGGTAAAACAGACATTAATTAACAGGATGTATTTAAATGAAACAGTTCTGACTTCAGGTGAATTGAACTGTCTCTCTGCAGCAAAAGCTTTAACTATACTTACTATAGTTGTAAGTCTAAACAGAACACCTTAAGATTCAAAAGGTTAAACTATATGTTACTTTAGGCTAATACAAGATTGAGCAGGTGGTTTTTCATTTCCAAATCATCTACATACTGTAGGTCTAAAAATACTGAGGTCACTTGGTTCAAGGAACATTGACTAAGCTCATCCTGTTACATGTTAATTCAGCCATTATTGATTTCTGATTTGATTTTGAAAATGTGAATTAAGTTGATAAGTTGAGTTAACTGCAGCATTAAATCGTACCATTCCGATATTGGGGTATTGCGAAGATAAAGACATTTTGTGTATAAGCAGGATGTCTGACCAAAATGGGATAAATCATTAATATTTTCATTTGTTCCAGTTAGATCTGGTCTTAGCTTGTTATACCCTTAAAGAAATAAATCCAAAAAGCACAGACCTGCAAATAAACTGAATATTAAGTCACATCAGCTATTTAAAAGATAGCCTACTCTATCCAGTGCAGCACAGAAAGTCAACATCTGTTTTGTTTTCTTTTTAGTCACTATATTGTTGGAAAATCAATGTTAAAAACAATTTAAACAAACAAAATTTTGTGGTTTTCAATGGATCAAACTTTTGTTTGACCTTGCAGGGTCATTTTGATATGAAAGCACAAATGAATCATCAAATTACAGCTGCAGAAGTTAGAAGCGATAACATAACGTGAAGAATAGCCTAACAGAAAAGGATTATCGGAGCCTGTGAAAACATTGTTAACCTAGTGAATCCTAATGAATATAAATTAAAATGGTTAATCATCCACATTATTTAAAAATGTGTGTAAAGGTTGCTTTGTGCTATCCACATCTGTAAAGAGACAAACAAAGGTGCAAGGTTGGAGGATTTGTTTTTTCTCTGAATTACTGATAGCCTAAAGCCAGCTAAATAAAAAAGATATGTCTATGAAATCAATCTAATAATCTCCAAGAGCTATCCTTAAAATTAGGAAATTCTTTGGCATAGCCTGTTTCACAAGGCTAAACACTGGTGGTCCATAGCCTACTGGAATATTGATTCTTTCAGCTGTCCAATTAAGAATAATCACGATAAACCTTGAAAAATCAGAAAAATTACTTTTATCTTAAATATAGGCCGGATCACTGTCCATAATTTGGGAACAGATTCGGATAGGCTTCATACATTCAACACATCAGGATTTCGTTCCTGTCGGTCTGTCTCTCATCGCTCCGACAGCCCTTTATGCATGCACAATCATTCACCTCTTGTCGGCGTTACTTGCCTGGTATTGGTAGACATGGGCCATCAGGAACTGACAATACCCCGGCACACTGTCCCAGTCAAAAAGCCCAATGATGCGTCAGTACTGTCTAAAATGGAGATTTAAAAAATCAGACGGTACAGAAGACGATAAAAAAAAGAGCCTTGACACAGCACCGCGCGCAGTGCGGGAGGACCTTCCACAGCCGGGGAGTCACTGCATGGAGAGGCGCGGAGATGTTTGACCGGTTCAAATGTGTTTTTATCTGAATGGCTTTCTTCCCCCCTGACGTCTGGTGAAAGGCTCCAAATATTCGCTCAAAGAAAGAAGATATGGATTTGAACTCTACTCAAAGCTTTTTGAGGGGAAATCCCCGGGGCTGGACACAAAAAGATGCGTTACAGGACACTATTTCAAAATGCAAGGAATAGAATAGGCTTTAAGTTTCCCTATAATATTATCATATAATATTATTATTTATATGATAATATTATTTGGGATTGTTTCCTGAGAGAGTACCTTTCAGTTAGTTCACTTTATGTAGCCTAGGCTATAGGCTAAACAGGAAGAAAACAAATTTCATGTGTAGGATATTTAACTGTTAATAATCACATTGTTGCTCTGTACATAAATTATTGTAAACTATATAAGAAATTACGATACTATGTAAATTAGAGCATCTGTATGTATATGTATGTATAGTCACGGGCCTTTAAAGATGACTTAATGTCTTCTTTAGGAAACAATTAATTGCAAGAATGTAATAATCGGTTGGCAAATGTTATGTTAAAATAGTCTTTACTGTGGAAGATAGAATACTAGGCTATGTTACAAAAGGCGGAAGAAAGAAAGAAAGAAAGAAAGAAAGAAAGAAAGAAAGAAAGAAAGAAAGAAAGAAAGAAAGAAAGTTGGTCATGTTTTCCATTTGGGGGAGGACAAAAACTCAGCTCGTGCCGATAACACACAGGATGATGTTTGTGACGAGTTTCCCCGGGACTGGTCACCTGTCAGGAGTTTCATCCAGGGACAGGGGGAACAACCCATTTTCGGTTGGGAAGGATGCTCTTTTCACGTGGTGTTCAAGTTCTGTCGGAAATATTTTTAGGTAAATATATATATATATCTTTGGTGGGTAAGGGAGCAGCAGAAATAGATATAATTATTTTATTCAATGTTGCTGTACATTTGTTCATGTAGCATGGTGTTGCATTTCATTAAAAAATAAAAACAATTCATTAAATTAATGCTAATAGATAAAGTCATTTTGGAAGTCAATTTCATTGTCTATGTAAACAATTATGGCATGTAGATTGGTTCATGTTTTTCGTTCTCACTTTTCTTTTCTTTTTCTTTTTTCTTTTCGTTCTAGCACGGCGGCAAAGGGTATCTCACCCATTTCTAAAAATAGATGGGAAAAAAAGCAATGGATTTGCTTCTGTTACTGGCCAATCCTGTTGTTACTTCCGAACCAATGCACTTAAATGCGCGACATGTCTTGAGGGTTACTATGATGTCCGAGCTCTGATGTTTGAACTTGAAAGCAGCGCTTACCCACACAAAACGCTTCAGTTGGTACAGTCGGAATGCTGGAAAAGGATATATTTAACTGGTGTAAATCATATATTGCTTTTTAATGCTTTGCGTTTTAAAAAATATGTATGGAACTGTGTATTTTAATGTTTAAAGTAATATTGTTTAACGTCAGTGTACATATCTGTATGTCTTTATGCACCCCCCCAAGCATTCCAACAATGGACTATTCCGTCGTTAGGCCTTTGCAGTAGGGAGTTGTTTGGTGGACCCCGCAAGTTTTTCTTTACTTTACATTTTATTTTTGTTTGATTAAAGAAGGGTAAACTCTTCGTTTTTGTAACCAGTTGGCTCGTTTGTTACTCGGTGTGTCGAAGGACTACACAAGCAAAGTATTTTGGGCGTGGTACACACCTAGAGAGCCAAAGAAGGAAGGAAGGCATCGGTGAGTCGGCTGAGCTTATGATGCCGACGTTGCGGGACAGCACCATGTCCCACCCCGGCGAGAATTCCCACCAAGTCCGGGTGAAAGCTTATTATAAAGGGTAAGAAATCACTGTTTCAACCAGTATGTCATGAATGTTGTTAACAATCCAACTAGTCGCAATTTTAGACAGGGAAGGTAGCTAACCAGTTGGCTAACATTAGCTAACCCTGCTAACGGGTTAGGTAAACTTAACCAGGCAGACAGACGAGTGAAACTGTCCAGACGCGTTGTCAATATAAAGCCAAGCTCTCTGTGTTATTCAAGAAATGTGTCAGCTAGACGGCGAAGTTGTCAAGCGGTTTAAATTCAGTCAAAATTAGTTGTTGGTCGTGCTAAAAGCTTCATTCAGACATACTTTGAAGCTTTGGTGCTAGTATGTCAGCTCATCTAGCTAACAGTTGTTAGCCGTGTCTGTCAACGTTAGGTTTACAGTCTGTCACTGGTTGATGATACCGAATTTACCAACTTTTGCCCATTTTGATGAGGTTTACTACTAGTCTGGCATGCTGGTCAGCTATACACTGATTATCATTCATTTCCAATTGGCAGTTTTGTTAATAAACATGCATTTAAAGACTGTTGATTGATCTCATTTAGGGATGGGCAATATAACAACAGGAAATCATGACTATTAGAGTATCTTTATTGATATTTATACTATTACAGGAACTGTTGAAGTTTGGAAAACCAAATAGAGTTTTGTTGTTGATGTGTTGTTGACTGTCTGACAATGTAAGCTCGACCTAAGCTGTCCTTTTCAGCTGGTATTCTCAAGTATTTCCAGAAATAACGTTTCTGATGTAGTGTTTAATGCAATGCAATCTGTCCCATTTGTTTCCCCATTTATTTGTGATTTGCCCTCTGTTTTCTCTTACCATAACTTGAACCCAACTTGAAACCTAACTCTGACTGCAACTAAGGATTAATGTAATTTTTATTATCAATTCATCTGTTGATTATTATTTTGAGTAAGTATTAAATTGCTTTGATTAGAAAATGTCAAATAAATGGTGAAAATGCCCAACACAAGTTATAAAAGCCCTAGGATTGTCCTCGAATATCTT
>JBBPCS010000393.1:3946675-3971776 GCA_037974645.1 Hollardia meadi
TGACATGAAACAGCAGTTTCTTGTCTGAAAAAGCAGACTATTCAATGAACACCTGTGGGGCTAACAATTAGCCAGTCGGCACCACAGGCAGTACATGTTGCTGTCTAGGTGTTGTAAAGCTGTGTGCCAGAGCTAAGGAGGAGTAATAACAATGATGACCATTTAAACAAGATACTGTAGATGCTGCTTTTACATAGACATCATGTCTTCTCTATATCGTCTCACATTGTACCTTTGTAACACTCTAACCTCCAGATTCCACTGAGCACATCTGCGCCACTTTCTGGCTGCTGGAACTGGTCACAGACATTCTCGGCAATGCTCATGATTGCACCAGGCGCACCGCAGTGCGTTTCAGAAGTGTCCCAAGTTCTCCGCTCTGCTCAGATGAGAATACGTGTCTAGTCAATTTTTGATGAAAGCCGTGTTAAGCTGCACAGAGCTGATGGAGTCAGGCAGGAAGTCAGACACAGTAACGGCATTTAGAGAATCTGGTCAATTGTCAAAATAAAACACCCTGTGCAGAGTACTGATCATGTTTCACTTCTCAACAGAACGAAAGGAACCATTTAACTACGTGGCCTACTCACCCATGGTAGAATTTAAAAGAAAATTAAGGCAAAATGACGAAATAAACACAATCTGACATACCTTATGGAATCAAGGGTCAACCCCCCACCCCCCTGGTTAGAGTGGAGGCAATGTGAGAAGATGGAATGTAACAAATTGACAGTCTGATATTAGGCAATCATTCAGCTTCTTCCATTCCATTTCTGTCTTTCAAAGTGGTTATCAATGAAATCAGCCAATTTGTTGACTATTTAGAGTTTTTGTCCATCCTTTAAATCTGGAAAAAAAACCCATCCAAGTACCAAATTAAACCTGACTCTCTCAATGGCCTCATTCTGTCAGTTTCTCAGTCTCAGTCAGGTTCTTTCTTATTTGCATGTCTGTTGTCATTCAGCACCAGCAACAACAGACTGGTGTCAGCCTGTAGGAGTCTCAGCCTGTCACTGGCTCATCTTCATTTTGCTCTCATTCAGGCTGAGGGTCAATAGAGAAGGCTGCAAATGCACTGACCACATGACTAGAGACCGATGGTGATAGTGATGCTTTACAATGGTAGTAGATGGACTGCAAGTAATAAAAGTGCAGTGTTGTAGGGCAGCAAACTAAACTGTATTTATGTGCTTCTTATGGCCAATACTGATCAGATAATCGATAATTTCACATTTTTGTATTTTAAAAAGAAGTTCATAACCTCTAGTTTGAGAACACAGTGAGCAAAGACAGAAGGTTTAATATTCCACAGCTCAAATGAGACTTGCTGTGTTAAAACTCATAGACTTTTTCCGTCGTCTCTGAACCCTTGTGGAACATGTATCGCAAATTACAATTGTGTTTTCTTCCTATGAAACTAAGACACATCCACAATAGTGACGACATGTTTGGCTCTTTAGTCTACACTGTGTGGCTCAACCACAGTTTGACGCCATGAGATTGACAACAGCGTGCTGCGCTTCTTCTCTGTGTTTATTGGCGAATTACAAACCACCTTTAAAGATGCATACTGCCAGCTACTGTATCAGAGTGTGTAGATGTTGTGTTTGTTAATTCAATAAAAGCAATTTGGCTTTGTATTATCTGCACTATTTATCGGTTGTAATTTCATTATTGGCCGATAGCTGATAATATAAAATTTCCCATTATTGGTCCGATAAATATTGTACATCCCTATTTTTTGAATTATCGATTGATCTGATTATTTTCTCAATCGTTTTGTTTTTCGGAAAACTGTACGTTCCCATTATCCCAGAGCTCAAGTGATGTCTTAATGGGTTGTTTTTTCCCACCCAGTAGTCAAAAACACATAAGATGTTATGTTTACAATGATACAAAAAAAGAGAAAAACAGCCAATCCTCATATTTAAGAAACTGATACAATTAATTTTTTGTTTTAATGAACTACTCAATAACTCGACCAGAGTGGGACTTCTAAACCTTACACTGTTTATGGGAATATGTATATTGTATTACATTACAGTTACACAATTATGTATAGTATTTAATAATTGAGTTAAAAATTTTTTATTGTGTTTCCCACATAATAGAGGCACTCACTTTTACTCCTTGTAAAGATGTAAGATGTAAATTACAGTTATTAAGGAAAGTAATGCTTGACAATTTAATAGCTCTCTTTAAAGAACATAACCTGCATCACAGCTTTCCCTTGATGGCTTTTTATGTATTGCTTCCTATAGACTTCGGTATGTATTTCAAGTGTTTTATTCAGGCTGAAGTGAGTGTTGTTGACAAACAAAAGAACGCAAATGGATAGTTTATGGACCACATACTTAATTAAAAAAATGCCTACATCATCAACCTTGATCCTGATTCTGCAGGTTTGCTAAAGACATGATGTGTAGATAGAGCACATTTCAAGTTTACAAGTTTATCATTATTGGTCTCCACCTGCACATTGTGTAGAAAATAAAAAATAAAATAAGTTTATCATTGTAATATGAGTCAGTACATTATTTTTAATTTAATAATTGTTTTTTAAAAATATTTTTTTTGTTGTATGAATTGATAATTCATACATACATTAATATATTGATGATTTTATTTTGCTAGAAGGGTTCATTCCTCTCCTCTAAAACAAGACTAAGCAGGAACTTCACAAAAAAGCATCTTCTGTCTTTGTTGAGGGGTTGTTCAGGTTTGTAAGCAAATGTTTTTCTACTCGGCGGAATCTCTTGGTATGGGTTTAAGAAAGAAATCTTCTGACACATTCCTCTCTCTGTGTTTACCAGTCGGCTTACCGTAGTCCTTTTTTTGGCAATCAGATTTTGAAGTGTTTTGCCAAGCTATTTCTAAAGAAAAAGTTAACACGTAGCTCAGAGTTACAGCTTACAAAAATGTTAAGCTGTTTATACTGTAGTAGGTCTTCTCGGGGAAAAAATTCTGTATGTCGCTGCCAGTGTCTCACCATGTCAGGCCAGAAAAAAACATTGTTTTGCAGAGTTGCCAACACCAACTAACACAGGGCTTCCTCTGTGCCAGATGAACTTCAGGATTCCTGTGGAAGGCATGTTGTTTGGCAGGAAACTGGGATCACACTGGCTTGACGGAGCAGTTCAGTTATTTTACTCTTTTGTAAGGAGCTGCTCTTCTTTTTCAAAGATGCTGCCATCTGCATCAGTGCTTCGAGGCTTGGCTTTGTTCGAAATATGGGAAGCGTTCCCTGTCTTGCCATTTACTTTTGCTTTGAAAGCCCCTCAAGCACTGAACCTAAACTAAAGTTATTCACCCCTCACCCATCCATTAACACACTTCTTCGCTCATGATTGTATCATAGATTCTCAGCAGCTGCTAACACACATGAAGAATTTTGTGTGTTTGCAGCGGGTACACTTCCTACAGATTGTGTGTAATACAGCTCAAGTGTTTGTCTGTCGTTATGAGTGACCTTATCGCAGGCTTAGCGGGAGTGCGTTTGGTTGGCTTCGTGGTGAGAGACTGCCTCCTGTCTAGCACCACAGTTGGGCCGTGTTGCCTGGAGACCACAGCATCCTGCAGTCTTGTTTTATCCATCCTGACCGTACTGGGGCTGCAGTGGGGTTCAGGTGTTTTTTTGGTGGATTGGGTGTGTCTAGGTGGCTGTTTTGCTAACTTCAACTTCAGCAGGTGCAGGTGTGCTTCTGTGTGTTGCTGCTTCAAACATTGGGTGTATATGTGCTAGCATACCCATGCGTGGCAGCGGTGACAGAGAGATGGATGGTTCTAGGTGCTCATGGAAGCCCAGAGAGGCACGCAGACCCTTCTTCCTGCTTGAGCGCTCACCAGTGACGAATGGCTTCATACTGGGCAGATGGGACTGCTGAGTCCTACTCACAGCAGTTCAGACGCCAGGGGCACAGGCCAGCACTCCCCTCCACCACCTCCTCCTCCTTCTTTAATTTAGCTGTACTGTATGGTACAGAGCAGAGGAATGCCAGGTCCGTGTGGAATGCCACATCCTCCCAGTTACTCACCAGTGATGAGCTCCCAGTTGCAAAATCCTTATGCCTTAGTCACACTGAGAAATCACACAACTCAGTTTCCTTTGTCTAACAGAAATTCATTCTTTTTGAAATTTTAGATTTTTTTGTCTAATGTTTGTCTAATGTTATTATACCGCATGTTCCATAAGTAGACTCAAAATATATTTTAGTGAGATAAGCTTTTTATAGATTCTTGCAAATACAGCACTATTAATATAAAGGTTGGGAAATGACCAAGCAAGAAAGAACCCTCTGCTGTTACACAGATGTTTATTAAAGCATACAAATTGGAACACTCCGGATGGTTTATTGGTGAAACTTTTGTTGGGAGAACTTAATGAGGTTCCTCATAACAACAACAAACTGGGCTTCTGAACCAATGCTGGAGACAATGTGGGCACTTAATGGCAGACCACATTCACATCTTTGGGTCTTGTCCCATCTTGTAACCTTTCTGGGTTGACTTTTGATCCGCTGATAATTTTCTTAATTAACCTGCTTGGGTCATAAAATTTTAGTAAATGTTAGTAAATCGTGAACATGACATATTCAAATTGCTTGCTTTGGTGGAGCAACAATCTCAAAACCAAAGCTATTCAGTTAAAAATGAAACCATGCAAAACCAGCAAAATATCACATTTGACCGCTGGAACCAGAGAATGATTGGCAAATTTACTTTAAAAATGAGCTGAAGTGATTAATCGATTATCAAAATTGTAATTATGGTATACAACACAGAAGGCAAGGAAATTAGGGCTCCAACTAACAATTATTTTTTAATGTCAATTAATAGAATAATGGCTTTGTCTATAATCTGTTCTAAAATAGTTAGCAATGCTTAGTGCTTACCCAAATATGTTACTGTGATATCAGAAAAGAACAGCAGCAAATCTTCACTTTTGATCAGTTGGAACCAGTAAAGGTTTGGCATGAAATGACTGAAACAATTAATTGTTTTTCAACTTTTTGTTTTAGTGTTTTACTATACAGCAGCTAAAAACCTATGAAACAGTAGTTTTGATGGATGAAAGAACCTGGGTGAAAGTATGTTTCTTCTTTGTACTCTCTGCCACTTTCCTTTACCTGCTTTAGCCATTAGCTGAGCTTGTATCTGTGTCACAGACGATGTTTAAGGCACCTGAGACGTGGCTAAACTTTAACTACAGTGTAGGCACACAGTGTTTAATGAACACCCACAGCTCAGGTCCAGTTACACACAGTTGATCGCCTGCTGGCATTAATACACTGCCTGGATGGCTTACAGTCACAATGTGGGAACTTAACTGTACCGTTTATGTGCATGTTCATGCACTGTATATCCTCTGATGTTATCAGGGCTTTAGGAGAAAGTAGAGCTGCCATGCTGGTTCTGGAGGAGAGATGAGACTGTGGGAGGATAGTTGCCAGTCGTTTTCTCCCCCTACTAATGATTAACACCAGCAGGATGGAGGAAGAGGGTGAGAAAAAGGGAGAGAGCAGGAGTAGGCATCAGTTGGTGCCTTACATCAGTTTATTGTTGCACAGAGTGATTTATTCATTCTTGATGTGTGATTTTCAGACAAGACATTTTTAGTACCTGCTGTGCGGAAGCTGCACAATCTCGAGCCACATTTCTGTAGATGCTCGACATTAATGTGGAACTGAAATATCGGCTCATAAATCACAGTCTTAGTGTCATTTATATGCATTTGCTCTTGGCAAGGACTGACCCCACTGTAGGGGTGGGCGATATAACCATAAAATATCATGATATTTCAGGTTATTTCTGCAATAACAATATTCTTGACAATATGACAAAATACTTCAAAATATAATTTTGGTTTAGAACTATTAAATATTACTGTAGTTTGTTGTACATCTTATGTTTTATACTCAAACCACCGCCACACTACTGGAGTTGTGCCCCTATTTGGAACCAAGTCCTCCACTGTGAAGCCGGTTGCAATGTTATTTTCACTTTAACTCATGCTTGTTCTTGCTGTGCTTAACATAATAATGTCATTACATCAACAATTCAGAATATTGCCCTTATCACAATATTATTTTTTTCAAATCATATGAAGAATAATAGATATTATTGCAAAGAATACAATATGGCACGCCCCTGCCCTGTAGTGACCTGACACATTCCACACTGTCCTTTGACTTGTACAGTAGATGTCCTTGAAAGTGTGTGTTGTTGTTTACTCCATGTGTTGGGATTTTTTATTATCCTGCTGTAAAGCTCTCAAGTTGATGAAAAATGAGGTCCATCTTTGACGATGGCAGTAAAGGGAGTAAGAGATCCTTGTATTTGCTGGTCACTCCCTGGCTGGTAGGATGGCTTTTATACATTGCTTCCTCTTTACTTTTTCTTTTTTGTACTCCACCTCTTTACCATACATATCCCCTTGCTTCAACTCATTCTGTCTCACCATTGGTTCCTGATCCCACACATGTAGATGCCTGAGCTCCGACCCCTGTCGCCTGCAAACCTATACAACCGAATGTGTGTACCATCTCCATCCCCCAGCTTTGGGTTGTAATCAACTCTGAGGCTGGCCAGAGGGCTGGGAACTGGTGACATCAATCCTTCTGCTGCCATGAAATGATGAGGGAAAGATGATCCTATCTACAGGGATAGATGCTCTCGGCCAACCACCACTACGCTCCCTATCCCACGTCTCACCATAATGTTTGAATTTGTGTGAACTAAAGAACTGTGAACTGTAGCGAGTGATGTGCTTGTTGATTAAGAGCAGTAAGTCAAGTGGAGTTTTTTTGACTACTTTCCAGGAATTGATGGAGTGCAGTGGTAGACAGTGAGCCTTAACCAAAATGGTCACAATTCAATCGCCTGTGAGCCATTCTGCTTTAGCTTGTGTTTCTCCTTCACTATTTTACAGTCTACACAAATGAATGCATACACATACGTGACAGACTACAAGACTGTGACTCACACAACAGCATTTGGAAAAAAGGATGTTCTGTCACCTTTTTTTCTCTGGCATTCTCTGGAGTTTCCCCTTGAGTGCATCAGAGAGCAAGGGGTGTGTTTTAACTCAAGTTAACAGTTAGTGCTGGTCAAAAATACCAAATATTCTCTGGTATTCTGCCGTGTCTCACTATTAGTTTCTGTCACTGGTAATACGTCAACCTCACTACTTGTGAAAAGGCCCAGAATTTAAAAAAAAATCCTCTTCTAAAACTAAACATTTTAAATGTTTCTTTTAGTGTTTACTTTAATATAGTAGTAGGTGTTTTTTGGCCTATTTATCATTAGTTTTCCAACCATCTGACTTCTCTCTCTTGATGTTGATTGACATACTGTACCTCAGCTGTGGATATCTGCCAATATTAAGTATTGATTTATTACCAATGCTGCCATTTTCCCATTTTAAAATCTGTGTACCTCATTACACGGAACTCATTAGAATCATTGGAAAGAATTGTGATGATGATGATGATAGAGTTTGCTGACTTAGTCACAACTAAGTCAGTTGTGACTATATGAATGTAACTGATACACAACACATTTGTGGGGTCACAAAAGTCAAATAAAATACTATTTATCTTCTCTGCAGGGACATCATGATCACTCACTTCGAGCCATCCATCTCATATGAGGGTCTGTACGGGGAGGTGAGGGACATGTGCTCCATGGACAATGACCAACTCTTCACCATGAAGTGGATCGACGAGGAAGGTATGTCTCCCTTACCCTTTTCTTTCCATCCTTCACTGTTCCCCCTATCTGTCAAGAGGAGCCATAAAAGACTTTTGGATTTATAATGCTCCGAAAACAGCCGTGGTTGTCGGTCCGTCCCATTCTCGTGAACACATTATCTCAGAACCACCTTTCTTCAAATTTTGCACAAATGTCCACTTGGACTTGAAGATGAACTAATTCGATTTTGGTGGTCAAAGGTCAAGATCACGTGACCTCCCAAAATACTTTTTTGGCTAAAACTCAAAAATTCATACGCTAAATATCACAACGTTTCACACAAAGTATAATAGGATAAAATGATGACATTGATTATATCTCAAAGACCAAAGCTTCACTGTGACATCATAATGTTCTGCAAAAACATTTTTCTGGCCATAATTCAACACCATAACCCCGGAACAGGAGGAGAGAACCTTATGTGCTGCCGGTGTTGAAGATGTGTGTGAACCATCCACGTTTTACAATTTGTATCTTCTGTGCAGTAACATCCATATTTGAAGTATTGTAGTCCACCACAAGCTCTTTAGTTTTGCTGATATTGAGCTTCAGGTGATTGTCATTGCACCATGTGACGAAGCTCTCTATCAGTGATCTTCAGGATGTTGTGACAGGTATTACTTAATTGGCAGGTTAATCACTAATGCAAATAATTGTTAGTTGCAGCCCATTGCCAATATATTGTCTGATATTGTCTTATCACACACATATATCAATATTGGCATATGGTTGCCATTATGAATAGACAGATTAAGCACGTCGATTCTCACGTTTTTCACAGATTGAGCAGTCACGTAATACCCTTAATTCCAGATTGAGCAATCACACGGAGAAGAAATCTACAGAATATGTAATGACCCTGATTATAAGACATAAAAGTAAAACATGAAATTCTTCCATTAAAGCAGAATGTAAACCTCACATTTGTCTATCCAATCACTTGCACATTCTCCTGTCAGTCTATTGGATTTTTTGGGGGTCTGTTTGGGGTCTGAGCTCAAGAAGACACATCAAACAGAAAAACATTCTGAGTGTGCATAGTGATCTTATTCTATTTTTTTTTTTAATTAAAAAAAATCCCAAACTGTAGAATACCATCAAGTTAAAATATCTGTATACATTAGGATAAGGCTCACACTGCCTCTCTGAGTGTGTCACATCAACACCTGACTCTTATCTGTTAATGATAAGGAAATAATTATTTCTGTGAGTGGTATTTCAATATTGACTTATATTGATCACTGTTCAAATAGGCCTGTACAATTAAAACTATGTGAAATGGCAACATCGACTGCCACAGTGTATGTTTTCACTTACACCCACACACTTTGTTCAATGTTTACTTAAAGTTCATATCGTACCTGCAATAGTTTGACAAGTTGTTGTTTTTTTTTAAATGTCATGCTTTCCTACTGTAGAAGTCACCTTTTACACTCGCAACCTTTTGCTCAGGGAACTGGAAATACAGTATATGTACAAGTTAATTGTCTACTTGTCTTTTGTTCTGTGCATTTTAAAGTAACCTGGCCATTCTTGATTTTCTGCAATTACCTCATTTCTTAAATGTCATGCAAACAAAAAACCCTGACTCTCCTCATCAGGGTTTATTTTCAGAGAAGTGAGAAAATATATGCTAGAGGAAATATAATGTGCTGATACTGGGCACAAATACAGGCACCTAATGAGGAGCACAAAAGGGCTGCCCTAGCAGCAACTTTTTAATTTTCAATTAATCTGCCAGTTAATTCCTTGATTATGCAATAAATGGTTTTGTATATACAAAATTATAAAAAGGTAAAATATACAGAGTAAAAAATGACAATCTTCAAATGTCTCGTTTTGTCTCACCAACAGTCTAAATCCCTAAGATATTTAGTTTACTATCATGTATGACCAAAAAAAGCATCAAATCCTTAAATCATTTTATAATTATCTAAATAGTTGCCTATTTTTTTTTTCTGTCAATAAACTAATCGTTCAATCAAGTAATTTTTGCAGCTCTACTTCTATCACAAGTAATTAAAGTAATAAACAAAGTCTGACTAAAACTGAAACTGACATAAATAAGTCAGGTTTTACAGCTGAACAGTGGATTATTTGCAAAATTCAGTCACAGTGCCTTACTTACAAAGTAAGAAAAAAAGGTCCCCGCACTGTGGTTTCTATCCAAATGTTTTAACATACAAAAAGAAGAAAACTGTCTTCAAACATACTTCAGTGTCTTATCTCACTAATATACTTAAAGTGGAAATGGATGTCTTTGCCCCCTTGGGTTTCCAAGTGGAACCATTAATGCCGATATCGCAGACATCTGGATCGCTTTCCGTTTTCTTCAGAGCAGCAGCTAAGTTTAATCATGAATTGTGTCTATAATTGAGACATGAAAACAGAAAGAAATGGTGCCCGGATTCCAGCCTGACTTCCTTCACTTGATTTCTTCCAGTAACCTGGTTTCTTGTGTGTATGTGAATGTGGTGAATGACATCCAGTATCTTCTCTGCTGTTAGGTGACCCCTGCACCGTGTCGTCTCAGCTGGAGTTGGAAGAAGCTCTACGTCTCTATGAACTCAACAAAGACTCTGAGCTTATTATCCACGGTGAGCCTTACTGGTCCTCACACAGGCAGTATTTATAATATAACATATACAGTTTCAAGAGTTTACCCACAGAGTGTCCTCATGTCCTGTACCCAGTAAGATGTTGCTTCACACCAGGTGCTTGGTCCAGATGAGAAGTGTTTTATCTTCTCACTTTCTGCAGTACAAATGGTCACCTCATCATTGAGCTTTCTATGACCAGTCAAGTTGACAGCATTACTCTATTTTCCATTTCTGGGCATTGAGCTACCTTAGGACCAGGATCACAGCTGACAAGGATTTTATAATTTTATAATTACGCCAAACGTTTTCATGTAATTCAAAACATCATTTTTATTTTTGTTTAGGTTTTATACTAAAAATGCACAGTAACAAATTATTTTACAATATACTACAGCTAAAGGGGTTATACACTATTTTTCAGTTTAAGTAAATGTCTACTTTAGTTTTAGTTTTGTATTTTCAAAAAAAAGAGTAAAGATATCTTGAACAATACCTATGCAGAAAAAAAAGGATTTTTTGATGTCATCTAGTGTTTATATATGCAATTTTAAAAGAATCCATTTGGCAGTGATGGCAGCCACCAGACTTTTTCGTTTTAGAGGACCTGTATGTAGGATTTAGTGGCATATACTGGTGAGGTTGCAGATCGCAACCAGCTGAACATCTCTCTTCTTACCCTTTCCTACGGTAAGACACATGACAGTGCAACATGGCGGACTCTGTGGAAGAGGACCTGCTCCCTCTGCACACATAAAAGGCTCATTCTAACGAAAACACAACAATTTTTAGTTTCATGTGAATACACCTAATAAAACATAATTATGAATATCATATTTCATTTCTGGCCCTAAATCCCCCTAAGACCTTTAAAATGACATAGAGAGAAATTTACATGATAATGTCAATCTTGAAAAGCCTTACACAATTTAAACAAATAAATATTAATTCATAACGTCAAACACGTAGCATGCAAGTTAAGCAGTGGGCCTAGGGCCTGCCCTATACCACGAAGCAAGTTCAACTTAGTCTGCCTCTCTTTGGGTTACCTGACTTCAGTGATCCCAACATTGATGGTCAAGTATCATGAATCTGGTTCTAAACTGGCCCAGTTAACTTAGGGCTTTAGCTTTGTATCCAGCTGTGAGACTGTTAATGTGAAAGAGGCGGAACATCATCATCAACACCTTAAGTGAAGTGCTTAATTTGATATGAGATGAAATGTGATACCTGCGGGAAAGAATCTGTTAAAGTGACAGCAGCAAGTGATATTCAGCAAGGTAAAATGTCTACAATCAATATAACAAAAATAATCACATAATTAAAACAGAATAAGAAGCTGTACACTACAGATAATTTCCAGATATTAAAAGTAGGGCTATAAATAAGTGTGTGAATTTATAATAAGGTCGATCTGACTGACATGACATAATTAAACTATTTCAAGTCATCACCAAAAAATTACCTTGTGCCATGCTGAGCTGCAGCGATGAAATAAGAGTGAAAAAGCACTGTCAAGAATATCCTTGGGAATTAAAGAATCTTTGCACAATTAAAGTGCAGCTATAATTGTCGATATGTATTCCTTTTCATAAACTATCTCTCAGTTTGTTGAACTAATTGCAACTTTTGCAACCCAAAGATATTCAGATTGCTGTCATAGGGGAGTAAAGAAACCAGAAAATATTCACATTTAAGAACCTGGAATCAGAGAAATTGGACTTTTTTCTTAAACTCAAACCGATTAAAAAAATTATCTAAATAAATGGTGATTAATTTAATAGCTGACAATTTAACTAATTTACTAATTGAGTAATTGTTGCAGCTCTAGTTCCAACTAGAAGTCATCTTTAGTGGCACACCTAGCTGGAACCACAAAATGATTCTGCTGATCTAAAATATCTATTGCTCTTTATTAAGTCCTGGTACTGGTAGTAAGTCCACACTTTACTGTAGGTCCATGTTGGAATCCTGTAGGAATGATTTGATTACAATTTTTTTCCACTGATCTGGACATACTGTAGGTCACCATGGTCAGGTCATCTACACTGGTTAAGAGTAAGCCAGCTTTGTGATACTAGAGATACTTAAGACTAAACCACTCTTGCTTTGTGGTACAAGCCGCAGGTCATTCTGGAAATAAATAACAATACAAGCGTAGGAAACCAAGACAGTCCAACAGTAATGATTAATAGATGTTTAGATTTGTTTTACTTTATGTGTGGAACTCCCTGCAAATGGTTTTAATTGGATTTTTTTAATGTCATTTACACATTTAGATTTGGTTCACCACCAATCTAAAAATTTGACGAGCTTATGCTGCTTGCTTTTGAGTTCTTTTCCCTTTAAAATTCTTTTTGTGCTTTTATATTTCTTTATCGTTTGAATACAGACAGCTAGATTCTATACACAACAACCAAACATCAAAGCCTTTAGTTCATGCTGCACTGACCTGTGAAAACAACATTACTTCCGCTCTTGACGTCTGACTGTGGGCCCTTGAGGTGGTTCATGTCCTCGTCTAAGCGCTGCATACTTGACAAATAGTTGTACAACTTCATGAATGTAGAGGTCAGGGCTAAAGTCAGATGCAGGGTGGAGAGTGATGGGCGAGGGTTGTATATGTGAAGTTATATGGAACATTTGATTGACAGGCTCTGTGTGTATAAGCATGTAACCTGGGGGAAGCGGGGACAGGGGCTGTGCGGTTAATGTAAAGTTTCAATCAAATCAGAGGTGAGGGGTCAAGAGTACAATAGAAGCCAGCGTGACGGCAGAGGATGAGCGGAGGGTGGGGGTGGGGGATGGAGGAAAGGATGTAACGGTGCCGCAGGGGGGTCGCCAGGTCTGCTCATTAACGAGCTTGTCGGCTGTAGCCCACACCTCACCTCTGACTCACACTGCCCCCAGTCTAGCTTGATCTGTCTCTCTTGCTCTCTTGTACACACAAATAATTTGTGTCGGCTTTTTTTAGATGATGTCTTTTCCCACTTTATTATATGTTGCACACACACAACCCCCGCTATACCATCATAAAAACAACACAAGTGGATTTCATCACAAATTGCTCGAGGCGTTATGATGAGAGGAAGGGAAAAACACACACACACACACACACACACACAAACACCATCACATGAATCCTGTCAGAGTCGCCTCCCTTAAATGAAAATGGTTTTCTAAATGTAGCTGTGTTTTGTTTTGCTTCCCAGTGTTCCCATGTGTACCAGAGAAACCTGGCATGCCCTGTCCAGGAGAAGACAGTGAGTTAAACCTTTTTCCTTTTTAGTTTTACTCAATTTGTCAGCCGTGGTCCCATTGAAATATATATTTAATTTACATTTCAAACTTGAGGTATTTAAGCAGTTGTTCAGGGGAGAATTTCAAGAGGCAGTGAGTCAGAGATGTGGACTGGAATATGGGTCAATAAGACTTTGGGTTTGTGAGTATGTGAAACAATGTTTAGAAATATTTCAAAGCCTGTGGTTGTGTATCACCTTTTGTAAACCTTTAAAAAATATATCAATATAATGAGATGATTAAAAATATAAAAACAAGCAGCTTTATAAACATCTGACTACAGATTCAAAGCAGTAACGTGTATGTGAGACTCAGCCCTTAAATTTCCCACACTGTATTTGTCAGTGAAGTTGCATTTGCATGCAGATGCATATTTTATATGCACATATGAATTTTGAAAGCAGGGCCAAAAGTTGTGCTCTCAACTTAAATGTGTACGTGTGTAACTTTAATGTCAACAGTGGAATTTAAGGGTTTTCGACAGACTCAATAAGTGTGATATACTGTACATAATACAGTCAAATTATTTCTGAATATCTTTTAACAAACGTAAAACCTTAGTCACAAAGCAATCAGCATGGAGTGCTGCTTAGGTGTGGAAAAAGGTATGTACCTCTGGTGCTCTTCAGGTAGGGGATTCAAAATTTGACTTATTGAAAAATCTGAGGCACTCAGGAGGTGACAATTTAAAAAGCCTTTATTGAGTCATGGCTAATTTAGTAGTTAAAAACAGATGTGCCAACACGTTTCAGCCTTCAAGGCCTTCATCAGGGCAAATACAAGGGCAACCATTTTGTATTTGTAAATGTAAACAAATGTAAAATGTTATCGAGCCTTAGTTGAGCCCATACAATCATGTATATACCATTCAAACTTATGCCATGTAAAAATTTTAGTAAATGTTGTTTGATTGGCTGATGGTGATAATACCATTACTAAATATCAACACTTTGGTTGTGGAATTTTTTCCCCCCAATAAACCCTTTAAATCTTTTCACACAGGAAACTGACCTCAGTTCAGCTTTGCTTAATAAAATTGTTTCCTAATGTGGGAGAAAATTGTAGTTCAAGTGTAAAATTGAGGTTTCTGTAATGATCTAAGTGGTCCAGTTATCTACACACTTAATACATGAATGCATTTCACAGAGTCCATATATCGGCGAGGAGCCCGGCGCTGGAGGAAGCTTTACTATGCCAGTGGTCACGCCTTTCAGGCCAAGCGCTTTAACAGGGTGAGACATGACACAATTTTGTTCAACATTATTTTGTAAGGCTATTCACTCATGTGCTTTCTTGTCTTAAAATATTTCTGTACTATATACAGTATTTAATATTGTGTTTCATGTTACAAATGTTACAAATTAAACAAAAACACAGTGCACACTTCAAAGCTTAGTTACTGTCTGTGTGTTTAAAGGCGAATGAGACATCCACTGCCTTTAAATAATTTGTCTTTGTATTGATTGATGGAGTAAGAGGAGGACCAGCAGGACGACGTGATTCAGAAGCCATTAAAGCCTCTGTGTTGTCTCCTGGAATATAATCTGTGCTTGTTTTTGATGTCGATTTCTCTTGGTCTGCCCTCCTGAGCAGCGAGCCCACTGTGCCATCTGTGCAGACCGTATCTGGGGTCTGGGAAGACAAGGCTACAAATGCATTAACTGCAAACTGCTGGTGCACAAGAAGTGCCATAAACTGGTCACAGTGGAGTGTGGCAGACCGATGTTCCAAGTGAGTGCTGTGACAAATGTCATACTCATTAGCTTGATGGTGAAAAGTGGATGCTTACCATACATGACTCATACATATACTTTTAAGACTGTGTTCTGTCTCAGTGGTTATACTTAATGGCAAATGTTTTTGTCTAGGAACCAATGATGCCTGGCACACCATCGAGTCCATTAGACCCAACTGAACAGCCAGGTAATGTACAGACACACTCGTGTACACACACTTCTAGAAGTGTTAACAAATGGTAATCAGAATTCGGAAACATTGAAAGCTCCTTCCTTGCACAAAATGAAATTGTATTGGTTTAGAAGCACATAAAAAAAACCTGAACTATTCATCAAATTACCGGCTTCTGTTAATTTGTTCATTCCTGAAACATCAATGCAAGTTTTTACTTTTTTTTATTTCACTTTTGAATCCATTTGCCATTCTTGACATGAAGACGTAAATTTACCCATTGCCTGCAACTTCTGACCATTGTTCTTAAAAGGCAATGTTATATAATGACTTCTGTACTTGCATTATCCCAGAAACAACATTCAAACACAGACAAATCGATTAACAAGGCGTTTAATTTGGTCGCCCTTCAGTGTCATCATATTCCCTTTACCCCCTTTAGTAGCTGTGACTTCGTGGAAATACAGGAAACACCAGATAATATGTCAGAGTGAGGAAGGAAATTGGCCACCTAGCAAGCTAGCCCTTCTATTTGCTATCTGTTTGCTCTATGCTATTGTTTTGATTGAGAGACTGTTTACTGTACGAAGACAAGGCTGCTGATATCATGTATTTTTGTTATTGTCAACAAAGACCATAGAAATACCAAAACCAACTGTACATTAGTCCGTATCCTAATACTCCATTTTTCTCCAGCATGTGTGGCTCTAGATCCCAAACCACTTTATCTGTTTGGAAGTTCTAAGCCTTTAAACAATGGTCATAAACTGGTAACATTTCTGAAGAAAGGCAGGGGCATCCTGGTAGTCTAGTGTTTAAGATGCATACCCAAATAACTGCACCATTCCAGGTCGATTCCAGTCGGGGACCCTTGTTGAATGTCATACCCTTCTCTCTACCCATGTGTCCTGTTGACATTAGTATAACAGCGGCCACTTAGACGTCCTCAAGTTAGTCAGCTGCACTTGTGGTTTACCTACAGCACCAGACTTAAGTCCAGTCAGGTGGTTGAGAGGCAGACTGGTATGAGAGAGCTTAGAATTGCTGTTGTGGTAATTTAAACTCCTTCTACTATAAATCCAGGCAGGCCACCTGGGAAGTTGTGTGGTGCAACCACTGTGATCAATATATCTTTGTTTAAGTCTGTTTTGAAATGCATCTATGTTGAACATGATGACTTAACTTATCATTGATGTCATGAGAAAACATATTTCTCCTATGCATGTATGTACAAAATAGTTAGTTTATACTTATTATGTTAAATATTCTGGTTTAATTGTATTGTTAAACATACTAAAGGGTATTTTCTTTTCTAGCCAAGCCGAGAGAAGTTACTCCGGCTCTGCAGGGCTGCGAACAAAGCATGTGACTGTCTCTCACCTACTTCTTCCTCATATTTTTTTTCCTCTTCTGCCTCCCCCTCACCTTCTGTCTGTCTGTCACTTTCTCCTCTCACTCAGGCCCCCAGAATAAAGACTCCAGAGAAAGCTTGCCTTATGATGGAGAGGAGAAAGAGGTGAATCTTTTCACATGCTGTTCATGTGTGACTCATAGTCTGTCATGTTGTCTAGGTGTGTGTGTGTGTGTGTGTGTGTGTACGTGTGTGTGTGTGTACGTGTGTGTGTGTGTACGTGTGTACGTGGTAAAACTTCAATCAAAAGCCGAGTCCCAATTAAACGCAGGGTTCCATTTATGCCTGTTCCATACAGACGCCTCTCCCAAATAAAGGCAGGGTGAATTCAGAGACAGATAGAGATAAATCAGTGTATGACAAGGAGGAAGAATAAGCTCACCTGTAACTCAAAGCATGTACATTCAGGAGATCCTTCTTCTACCTGCCTGCATGTGTGATATAGAGAGTGTGCAGACGTAGGCACCCTTCTACACTGCTGTGGGTATTGATTTCCTTTGAAGCTAATAAAGTAACCCTTTAACACCAGAGGCTGATTAATGACAAGGGATGTAATTTGGGGTTGGGGAGGGGTCGGGGATTGTTGGACCTAGCAGGTGAGCTGAAGATGGGAAAACGAATGGATCGAGTTGGAAACAGATAGACGGAGATAAAAGAGGGCAAGCCAAATTATCTTATCCCTGCTTCCATGTCTGACTCTGGGGATGGGGGTTGTCACGTGGAGGGAGGTTAGATGGATAGGTAGTGGAAATGGTTCACTACAGAACAGATTACAGGAGAGAAGAGGGAGGAAGATAAGTGAGGTAATGGTGGAGGTGGAAGTCAGAAGTAGGACTAATACAGCAAGCTCGGAATTTAATAGAGGCAACATGATTATATTTAATATAGACAAGAAAGTCATTACTAGGATTTACTGTAAAAAAAAATGGTGCTTCATTTATAAATCACCCAAAGGAAATCATCTTATGGCACAAACCAAATTCCCAAATGTATCAGTAGTTCATTAAAAATCTCTAGAAAGGTTGATGGGCTGAAGTGTTGAATGACAAATTGTGTCAGAGTTGAGTTTGTGTTTTTCATATTATGTTGTTTGTCTGACGGTCTCTCATGCTTGTCCTCTCGCTCTGCGTTAACTGCCTCCCAGGCGCGGAGCAGTAGGGACACGGGGAAATCGCCTTCCAGCCTGGGTCTGGCAGACTTTGATCTGCTGAGGGTGATCGGTCGAGGCAGCTACGCAAAGGTGCTGTTGGTGCAGCTGAAGAAGACGGAGCGAATCTACGCCATGAAGGTGGTGAAGAAGGAGCTGGTCAATGATGATGAGGTAAACGACACTAATGTATTACATACCATCAAATATACCTTCAAAATCAAAATATTGGCATTATGACAATTCTAGCCTTTGCATGGACTCTGACACAGGGAGTTGGTGGGTTTTGATTTAAAGTGATATAGTTACTTTTTATGACGTTACAATTGGGGATGGGTTCTGATGGCTGATTCCATTTTGGGTAAAGTACCCAAATTCATTAAGCTCTGCGGCCAACAAATCCCTAATCGAATCTCTCATTCACAATCTCTCTCAGATTGTCTCTTTCTCCTCTGTCTGACACTACAGGCTTCTACAAAGAAACAAAAACTGGTGAGGTATACAAATGCGTGCTAACAAGACTGACTGACTGGACATGGTGGAATGCCAGTCACCTTAACCTAAACCATGGATGTATTAACCACTTAAAAGTGTGGATACACTTTAGCAAAGTCAACGAAACACCTGTGACATGCAATATTTGCAAGAGGTTACTCAGAAGTCTCATGCTTAAATCTTAATCGACCATCCATCATGTTAAAGTGAGAACTTCTGTCTTTGATAACTTAGATAAGAGCTCTGCCTCACCTTACCAATGGTGTTAAACTGCATTCTGTGACCTGCAGCAGCGCAACAACTAGTTCGCCTTCAGGCAACATTAAATGCATTGGGTATGCAGAAGAAAATCTGCAGTTTATTTAGCTTATATTTGCTGAATGATAAAGTACGACTAATATTATTACAATTAATATTATTTACGCTGTCTTGTTTTTACTTTAACTTCTACAGCTTGTGCAGTTGTAACACAGCCCCGTAGTGAGGGGCAAACACTGTTTCCCCTCACAGCAAAAGGAAAAATGAGTCATGATGGAGTTAATGAATGTCACAGATCAGTGACAAAATATGCTGTGAAAGCCCTACTGTCTTTCATTATAGTAGAATCTTCAGGGTTTAAGGGTATGATACTGAGGGAAAATAAAAACAGCACATTTTTTAAGATGTCTAAATTCCCCACCAAACCAACCCAAAAAGATTAAGAAGAGGATTCTGAACTGGATTCACATTCGATAAATTTTAACTCCATCCCTAGTTATAATGGATGAACTACTCCATAAAAGAAGCTATACTGTGAATGACACTTTTTACATTTTTTAAAAATCTATACATGCAATTTAAACGTGTTAAAAAAGTAAAATTATCCTTAATTGACTTAAGACAAATATCAGCCCAGCGGTCTTCTCCAGTGCTGACGTTTGATTTTTCACAATGACATACAAAATCAGTTTTCATTCGAACCACTGTTTTCAGTTCAGGTGTATGTGAAAAAAGACCAGAATGAAGGCATTTCTAGAGCTGTAGCTATCAGTTTGTTTTTGTTATTGATTAGTCAATTGATTGTTTTCTTGATGTTTTGATTGTTCGTATTAAAAAGTTAGAAAATGGTAAAAAAAAAAAAATGGCCATCTCTGTTTCCAAACACACAAGGGGAGATCTTCAAATGTTTTGTCCAATTAACAGTCAACATCGAACAATATTCAATTTACAGTCATATAAAATGGAGAAAAATGTCAAATCCTCAAATTGGAAAGGCTGGAACCAGAGAATGATTGGTGTTTTTTCTTTAAAAACAACTGTAACGATTAATCAGTTAGCAAAATATTTGCACATGTTGATAAAGTTATCAATTAATCGACTCATCACTTTAGCTTTCAACATTTCGTATAATCCTACTTATTTTTTAATGATGAAACGGGTGACTTAATACATTACAACTTATCTTTAATTTTAATATCTACCTAAGAAAAAATGATGCACATGATCTCAAAAGCACAACTGTCCCTTTAAGTCTGCACAGTGTGACAATAACACCTCCATCTATTGAGATGTGAGAAGGTTAGTTAATGGTAAAGTCATCAGTCTTTTGTCACTGCTGTGTATAATTAGTACAATTAGCACAATCAATGGGAGCTGTTCATAGCACAAGTGTTTGTCTCATGCGATTGAACATCCATCTTGTGTATCTTGTCTGAAACGCTTTGAGTTAAGTTGACAGGCCCCTTCCAAGCCATCAGTCTTTCTAAGAAGGTGTAGATAAACCATCATATCATCAAAAATTGATCTCGACGTACACATGTAGCAGCACTGCCAGAGGCAATGGGAGTAGTTAGCCTTGATTAGACGCACTTAGCGTGATTGACAAATTGACAAGTGCTTCTCAATCAATGGTTGAGTGTTGTGCTGTCCCTGCCCTGGCAGCGTGAGCAGCATCCGTGTCCAGACATATCCTCCAGCCGTCGATAGAGACCAGCTTCTGCTTCTACTGGCTCAGCCCTTTTCTCCTGCTGCTGCCCACCTTGCACATAGGCGAGCCTCATCTGTAGAGGATGGTCAATCAAGCACTGTGCTTATTCAGCTTATGAGTTCAAGGGTACAATGTCAGAATGATCTCTGATGTACCTTTCTGTGGATTTCTGTGTGTTTCTCCTCCAGGACATTGATTGGGTCCAAACAGAAAAGCACGTATTTGAACAGGCCTCTAATCATCCCTTCCTGGTCGGCCTGCACTCCTGTTTTCAGACGGAAAGCAGGTGAGAGCATCTCTCTTGTATGAGTCACACTGTTTCTTGAAGGCTCAGGGAAAGTCTGCAAAAATTTAGAAAAATAATCAGATTTTGACTCCTTTTAAAATAATTAAAAATGTATCAATGTCAATTGAGCATATGTTGCATAGGGTGATAGCTTACAGACTCACCCAAACGAACACATGGTTGTTTGTCTGTAAAATATTGCAAAATGATACATATGAGTGTTTCCGGAGTTTCCTGAGGCAAACAACTCCACAAGAACATTTTGATTCTAAATGAATTGCATGACTGAAGTACATAACATTACCCGTTTTTTTAACTTAAGAATAAATCTCACATGTATCAAGGAAATACTACACTGTACCAATTTAAAGGTTTAAAGGATTTTTTAGGTTGTCTTAAATCTATTTACACATTTTGGAAATTCTTCTAAGATTACATAAAATACGTGTCACTTCTCTCTGATGCTGAGGACAGCTGATGCCGCATCCCGCCCCTCCCCTCTTAATTTTTTATTTTTTTAATGCCTCTGAATTATGTCTGTCCGTCCCATTCTTGTGAACACGATATCTCAGGAACACATTGACGGCAATTCTTCACATAAGGCACAAACATTCACTTGGACTTAAGGATGAACTGATAAGATTCTGGTGGTCAGGGGTCAAAGATCATGGTCACTGTGACCACGTCAGTCCCATGCTCATGAACTTTTGAGGCAATTTCTTCAGATTTGGCATAAATGTCCACCTGGATCCAAGGATAAAGTGATCACTGCCACTGTGACCTCTTAAAAATCTTTTAGTCATTACTCAAGAATTGATACACTAATTATGACAAAATTTCACACAAACTGTGCTGATTGTAGAGATCTTCTGTGCTGCTGGGTTGAACGCGTGTGTGAAGAATCCATGTTTCAGAATTTAAAGCTTCTTTGCAGCAACACCCATATTTGAAGTAGTGTAGTCGACCACAAGCTCTTTGGTTTTGTTGAAATTGACCTTCAGGTGATTGTCATTGCACCATGTGACCAAGCTCTGTATCAATCACTACATATGTTATGAGTCTTGGCAGACATGGATGGAAGCTGCAACTGAGAGTGGTGCGTGGAGGCATTCTGGAGGATTCTAGTTTCTCTAGTTTTTGTTTCAAATGAAATAATGAGATCTGTTCTAACTTTGAAAGAACAGGCTGTTCTTGTTTATGATAATAAGGAGCTAATTAACGACAGGTTTTCAGGTCCTTTAAAGAAAAACAGCAGTGAATTATGTATTCAAGTTTAAAAATAAACTCTGTAACATTTTCTCCATTTCACAGACTTTTCTTTGTTATTGAATATGTGAACGGCGGAGATCTCATGTTCCACATGCAGAGACAAAGGAAACTCCCAGAAGAACATGCCAGGTAGAGTCAAGCTCTCTGTCACCCTGTTTGTCTCATGTCATGTTAGTTAGTATCTTTGTTTGTGTGATTTTGAATTCACCTGAATCATTCTGATTCTTTTTCAGATTCTACTCAGCAGAGATCAGTTTAGCGCTCAACTACCTTCACGAGCGGGGAATTATCTACAGAGATTTGAAACTGGACAATGTGCTGCTGGACTCTGAGGGACACATCAAACTTACAGACTACGGCATGTGCAAGGTCTGCTTTGTAGTTTACTGTGTATGAAAGATTGATACTACAATGCAAAGCTGCATAAGTGTCAGTTTACAGACCTGTGAGATCATCTCGCAGCTGATGATCTTTTTGTTTTTGCAGGAGGGCTTGAGACCAGGCGATACAACGAGCACTTTCTGTGGTACCCCCAATTACATCGCCCCTGAAATACTCAGAGGAGAGGATTATGGTGAGAATTTCAGAGCACAAGCACTTAGCAGAAAGCTTTTCCTTTCCATGATACAGTATAGGAGGCATTATACAGTGATATTTGGGATGTTGCTCTCAGTCATGATTATGGATGTTAGTGTTGCAATACCTGGGTTATCTGTATCTGAAATGCCTTCTTAAAATTAATTTTTTTTAAACGTAAAAGCAAAAAAAATTCTATGAAATTTACAGAGATAATGTCAGGGTAGGGACCACTGTAGCGCCAAAAGAAATAGAAATGAAAAACAAGAGTTTAAAATGAGCTAATAAACCAAAAAAGATAACTACAGGTAAGGTAACCAGAAAATGAGTAAATGCATTTGAAAAAGCAACAAAATAATGATGGAAATAGTTGTCACCCTCTGAATGAATGCTCCTCGATCTTAACACATTAGAGTGTAAATGATGTGGTTAAGAATGACTAACGATGTATGAATCAAAGTTGAACCGCCATTAAGAACAAAGGTGTAGTATACAAGGTGTATATCAGTTCCTACATCATAACTGAGCACTGTATGTAAAACCATCTATAAATACAATACAATAAAAATAGGAAAAACAGCTCCTTGGTTAAGAAGCATCATATCAATAGGTTCCACTGTTTAAGTGTTTTTGCATGTTACGCTCATTGAAATAACCCTTTTTCCTCACACAAAATGTTATTATTGTACATGCTGGCTCACTGTTACACTGTCATAATGACTTACTGGGGCACTGAAATAGAACAAAGCCATTATTAATGTTATTCGTGACACCTGTGCTTTTCCTGCAACGACAAATCAAGAGGTCAGCTGTGGAAAAAGGCCAATAGAAAATTATAATATTTAAGGCTGAACAATATATTCAGTGTTTCCCACAGTTTGACAGGGGTTAGACGGGTTGAATTCTACCACCTTACTCAGTGTTTACTCACAAACTATTTTTATATGTGTACCTTGAGGGGTAACATTAGAGTGAGGTTTGATCGCCCACTAGTTTTTCGCCTTCTCTCGGACAGAAATATAGTTCGTCAGATGTTATAACTGGGTTTAGCCCACCTAAGTAACCGCTATGTGTGGGAAACAGGGAGAGAGAGAACGAGAGGGGTGCGCAGCTCTAAACACAGAAAATTAATGTGTATCGGGCAGTGCTGATATTGTGGCAGCTGCCACAAATAAATAAACGCATGGGAAACGCATATTATTTCAGCATTAAAATCACTTTATATGCATGTACATTATTCCTGTTGGATGCACTGTAATAATCAGACTGACCACGGTACCCTTTATAATCTATTTGACTGCTTAATAGAAAATGAAAACCAGCCAAGTTTGCTTTTATGTAAATAACATTGAGGACTAACAGTTTAGTTTATCTGATAAAGAACAAAATTAAACCTATTTCAATGACACATCTGCTACTGTCGGTTTTATATGGGACCTGTCTGCAAAGCCAGTGACCAATTATAATGACCATGAAAGCTCAGATGCTAACAAATGTCTCATCAAACCTTTTATTTCTCCTCACTTTTTAAAAATACTTCATATATTATGATGCTCATGTCTTTTCAGGTTGTAGGTGCCGATTGAGAACATTAATTAAGCTGCCACTAAAATTTGTAGTGCTTCTGTTTTGCAGCCGATAAAAGGCACTTATATTATATCTTTGAGTTGTGGTTATCTTAGCCTTATGTTGCTTGCAAATGTTGAAAAGTAAAGCTAATGAGATTTGATTGGGGATTCGAAAGGATCATTAAAAATGGTGCAAAAACAAGTCATATGTCTACCTCCCTAATGTTGCCCATATCTAGTGAAATAATGTAACTGTTCTAATATATCACTGTGTATATTTCAATATACTGTAGTTAAGCCCCAGAAGTTAAGTATGAGGTTTGCAGTCAAGAGGTTAAAGCATGCAAAAATACTGGTGTGATGCTTTCATGGTGAGAGTGGTTTACTGTAGTTACTCTAAATAGTGTTGTTGTAAGCAGTAATTTAAGGTATATGAGAATTGTGTTTAAACATTCACAACATTGCTATGAAGGTTCTTTTGTACCTTGTTTTTTTTTTTTTTTTTGCTCTACCCATGAGATTAAATGGTAGATTTGGGCCATTTGTGTTTGTGTTTTAAACCATCCTTCCTCCGTCTCCTTTGCCTTCCTGTCAGAAATACAATACATAATGTGTGTGTCTTCAGGGTTCAGTGTGGACTGGTGGGCGCTTGGCGTGCTGATGTTCGAGATGATGGCAGGCCGGTCGCCATTCGACATTGTTGGGAGCTCTGACAACCCAGACCAGAACACAGAAGACTACCTCTTCCAAGGTGACACACACACAAACACACACACACACACACACACACACACACACACACACACACACACACACACACACACACACA
>JBBPCS010000393.1:3975825-3989893 GCA_037974645.1 Hollardia meadi
CACACACACACACACACACACACACACACACACACACACACACACACACACACACACACACACACACACTCATGCACGTGTTACGTGGCGTCTCAGTGTCCTCAAGCTGCATGGTTATGAGACAACCTGACGACATCAACCCGTTTGGGGGCGGCACATGCACAGTAGAACGCTTATTTGCCAAAACCAGTCTCACACTCAGCCATTTATAACCACTTGCCCTTAAGCCTACCTTCTTTCTTAATTATTTTTATATCATGTAAATCTGCACTGATATCAATTCTCTCATCGGGGGCCTCTTTATCGGTAGCCAACGAGGCTGCAAAGTTCTTCCAACGTTGCTGTACACGGTGACACCCTGACACATGAACTGAACATCCTCTAGTTCCAGCTGGTGGGGTGCTTTCAACGCGTGTTTTATTTGTATATATACAAATCTGCTGTTGAGATAAATGTCAGACAAGGCCTTTTTAGCTTCAAGCCACAGTCGGACAAAACTGACAACTTAATCATCATAGAATTAGACTTTTTGGCAACATCCCCTCTGTAGAGGAAATAAGAATCATATCACTAGCCTTTAATAAACAAAAAGATAAAAATATATACATTTTTCTCATTTTTTTTATTATTTAACAACATAGCAGTCTTTATATATGTTGTTCTGAGTGTGAAATGTCCAGCCTGAGTGACAGAACCAGAATGGTTCAGGCTTTGTTGTTTCGTTAATTGCACAACATGTGGACAACAGAAGGTGTCTGCTTCAAGTCCTTTCTCCTCAGAAAGAAGGAACGTGTACAGCAGCATCCGACCAACACTAACAATGAGTTAATACTCTCACACTGTGAATGAAAGAGCTCACGAGCAGGGAAATGGGCTGGAAGAGAAGCACATAATACCTGAGCTCTGGAGCGCGGGTTACATTTTGCTGTGCCAAGCCTCGATGAAATAAACATTCACACAGGACCAAAAAAACATTTTTCTGAAAAATGTCTTGCTGGTACGAATTAGAAGGTACAGTATAGATAAGGAAGATGTGCTGTCTGAAGTCATAGAATTTATATATTCAGATTTTTTTTTTCTTTTGCTAATTTTAATACTATGCCTTTTGAAGATGTATTTTTTGTACTTTCTCCATTCCATGTATGTCTTTTGTTGTAAATCAAAAATACTAAGTGATTGCTAAAATGAGAGCTCGGTTGGAAGTTCAAAGCCATGACACAGTGTAGTTTTGGTCCTAAAACGTGGCTGGAAAACTGTCTGCTGTGCTCCATTTTTACGGTATTGAACAGTTCATTTTCTGTAACACTGCTCTAAAGCATATATTAAGGCTCTGTTGAGCCACTTTCTCTCCCGGACTGTAACGACACTAAGTGGTAGTGTATGAACCTCCAGACTCTCGTCCTGTCGAAGCTTCGGACTTGGAAAGTATTTTTGGGCTCACATGGTGACCGGAGGAACATATTCATCTGTTACACATGTTACTTTTGTTTTATTGTTTCTTTTTTGTGAATCAAATTTAATTTTGAACATTTTTTATCACTACATTGATTCCAAAATGTTACTGGGTGAACCCAATGGAAACACTATTTGTTGTACTTGTTGTGTTTTGGGGGTGTTTACACCCAGAGGACTCTGCTGAACTTTATTAGTGTGCAAAGAAAAAAACATACGGTAAAATAAACATTTTATTTCTCTTCTTGTGGTAATATGTGCTTGTGTCAGTGTGAGTCTGTCATTCATTTAAAGGGGCACTTTTACACGCAAGTAAGTGCACTCATTATGAGGAGTGCAATTGAGTCAAACAGCTGCACAGTCTGCTGTAGCACTGGAGTTTTGTCTAAGAAAAAATAACCTTGATGATGTCATAGCAATGTTGGCCGGGTTATCTCGAGTCAGACTTGATACTGAATCTCTGCTGCTCCATTTTCAACCTTTCGTATTTACATCCGTCTCTCGCAAGGCCTGCTATCTGATGAAAATGCAGTACAAAATCCAAAAGTGCCTGTTTAATATTAAAATTAAATAAAAGTAGAAACTGCAGCAAATTTGCTCTCAGTAAATTCAGCTTTCTGATTTTCCTGTGATCTAAAAACCTAAAACTTTTTAGATAAAGTGGTTCTTTTCAAATCATTGTGGGTAGACACCGAGAACAAAAACTATTTATGGAAATTAGATGCATGAAACCAAACCTGGTACCTTTTGAACAAAATGGAGAGAGACCCTGTTTAATGTAGCTTTTAACATTCTAAAAATGATGGGGTGCTATGTTTTGTCATTTGCATTTTAATGTATTAAGAAAATCTCACCCAAGTTTTATAATACAAAAATAACAGTGTAGTGTGAAGTGACACCGGTGAACTGGGAACATGTGTTACTGACTGTCAGTCTGCACTAAAAACTGCAGCTCTGCGAGGCTGTACTCAGGTTGGTACAGCATGTGTATCAAGCTAGATGCTAAAGTCAGCATGCTAAAGCTAAACAGGTTATGATGTTCACTGATGATGGTTAGTGAAATGAAATGAATTTTAGGCACTTAGTCATAAAGTAAAGGACAAGGTCAGACTTTGATGATGGTTTTTGGTCAGAGGACGACCAAAAACAGTAGACTTGATCCTCCATAAATGTCACCAACGTTGTCATCCCTAGAACCATGTGTGGCTAAAAGATCCTACCTTTTAATATTTGTAACCAAAGGAAAAAAACTGCAATGTAATACCCACTCAGTCCTAATAAAGAGTGCATTTTTTTGTCAAAAAATGGTGCACTGTGCACAGCAAGCCATGCTAAGCTGAGACCAGACCTGAGCTCTCAGACCAACATGTCTGGAGAGAAGGGAGCTTTTCCACTTCAGCTGCCTGCGTCTGTGCTGGTCACATGACTTCCGCCTGGCTTTTAGAAGACCCCCCTCCCTGCTTCCCCAGAGGTGAAAAGGTCATTGACACCACTGCTCTGCCCCCTCTGCCCTCACACAGTGCTGAGCATCGAGAGGTGAAAAAAAAAAGAATCATGGAAGTGATGATGTGTCAGAAATAATAAGCAGATTGATTTGTGTGCTGCAGTAACTGGCACAATAGTGGACAGAAACCCATTGTGTCAGGCTTATTTCACATCCTGCACCACTGAATCATTATATATTGTCTCAACTGAACCAAATTTCATGGAAATTTACTCCCCTTCTAGATGACGACTGTGCGAGACAAATAGCCTCTATACAGGACGAGGATAAATGCCTATGCATAATTCTGTATTCCCATGATGGCATGTTTGACATTGTTCCTGTGCCCTCTCCGGTGGAGAATGGGTTTACGCCTCCCCAGGCGATGTGGCTCCACAATCACCTTGCGGAAGACACCGGGAAGACTAACCTTGTATAATTAATGACTTAAAACGGAGGAGGATCTGAAAAACATCCTGTTCTAATTGCTCTTATCTTGTTGGGTGTTTTATTTCGTTTCTAAAGGGATTAATTAAGCACCCGAAGAGTCATACTTGGTGCTAAATGCAACCTCTTAGTAAAACACACACTACACGTTAAGTAGTTGTTCTGCTTGGCACCATCTGCATGCTATCACACTACATATACAGTACCAGTGCTCTTGACTGTAAGATAATGAGTTGTTCTGAGTCTCTAGTTAAATACACCACCCTCCCTGTAAGGTACTGTTGTGTTTTAAGTGATTGTAATGATGTAGAGGAGGCATCTTGAGATATTAAAACATTTCTTTATTTAGCAGACACTTGAGATGATTCTTCATGACCATGACTTCAGAAGCACCCACATACTGTTTATAGATGACTGGGCGCTTACAAGGAGAATAATGGAGGAACAACAACTGCAGTAAAATACATTGATTAGACTAGAGGAGAAATATTTGAGTCAGCATGTGGCACAAACCAATTTATAGGAGAAAGATCTTGCGTGAGAATAAAAGCGTAATTATACAAAATCAAAACTTTTTATTTCATAAAAACTGCAATCCCAGTTAAAGGAAGGTTATGTTGTGTTAAATGTAGCAACATTCGGAAATCCCCTTCATGACATAAATGTCCGGCACATTTCTGTTTTTCAGTACAGTTTCAACTTCTATTTTAAGACATGCTCTTCTCACGTGTATTTTGAACGAGTGATTGATCACTATAATCATTTCTCCTGTTCATTCTGTGGTGAAGACCATCTCGTCCTTGCATGAGTCCCGTGTAAAAGATCTGGGACCAAATATACTAAAAAATGTCCAGCTCCCTGCTTGAACAGTATCGGGTTACACAGAGAGGTTTTTCTGTTATTATCTTCAACTAATTTTTATAAATACAGGTAGAGTAAATCATAGAAGCACTTGTCAATATAACGCAATTCAGGTCAACAGCACCACAAACTGCAGCCTCCAAAATTACCACAAAGTTGAATCAACGCCTCTCCTAAACAGTGTCAAGTATAACTGAGCATTGCAATCTTCAGCAAGAGAAAAGTACAGAAAACAAGCAGTCACCAAGTCATAAAAAGGTAATGCCTTTCAAAAGTACTTAACTCATCTAATCTTAAATGTGAAGGACATATATCTAAGCGGGCCATTAGAAATCACCATTCAGGACGCTGTCAACAGGACACTTCATTGGGAAGTTAGCCTAACATTGAAGGTATTTCTAATGTTATGTTCTTTTTGGTAAAGTAAGATACCCACTTAATTTGTCTCTTAAATTGGATTCATGTAAAGATGCATCCATACCATGGATACTGACCTTATGAAGAAGGATAGGTATCGGCTACAATGTGACCAATCCACATTAAATACAGTCTCTTCTTTGTCAATGTTATCACACAGAAAATTTCTGTTTTCACTATCAGGCACTGCAGGCCGATGACTGAGCACCACAGCAATCTCTAGTGTCATGTTATACCACATAGAGTGTTTCCAGTGAGCTGGATTGGTGCAGTCTACTCACCAGACATCTAGCTGACAAATGCGTTGAGTGTGTTTACATGTTTACACTTGTATCCTGGTTCTGAGTCTCATCTTTGTTTTGATCTTATTCAAGATGTGATGTTTACATGGAACATGAAGAACTGGGTTATTCATATTCCTGTATATGTAATTCTAACAGTATCCTGGTTTAGTCCAGGTAGATTATCCAGGTTTCTCAAATCCGCCATAAGGCATTCAGTATATGATGCATTGTAGATCATAAACAACTTAACAGTATAATTTGAGCTAAAATGATTGCTCAATCACTTAGCTATTTGGTCAATTAGCAAAATATGAAATAGTATAGTATTAGCAGTAGTATTAATTGTATTAAAATAGTGGTTTCAGCTTCTCAAATGTGGAAAGTTGATGCTTTCTTGTCTTAAATGATGGTAAACTGAATCAATTGAGGTTATAGTAAGTAAGTAATAATCAGTAGACTAACCCATAATGAAAATGTTCCAAGTTTATAATGAACTCAACCTCAAACAAACTACAAGAATAAAAAGCTACTTAAACATTTATGCATGAGTAATAATAATCTAATGATATAGTACTACTATAATATATGATTAGATTAGATTTTTTTCTATATTGGCTAATTTTACTTTTGATACTTTAACTACATTTTCCAAATACTTATAAAGCCTACTTTAAATAAAGTAAGATCTTTAATGCAAGGCTTTACTTGTAGTGAAATAGTTTTACAGAGTGGTATTAGTACTTTTACTTAAGTACAGGATCTGATTACGTCCTCCACCACTGCTGTGATTGCATCAGAATTTATATCATTTTTTTACATCATTTTGTCTACCTCCTGTCATAAGGGCCAAGTGATGATTGTCTTTTCAAGTATGTGACAAAGCCAATCAGACACACACTCATCAGGGAGCAGAAAATTCGCCGAACGTCCACCCTAAACCGACACCTCAGACTCGACACGGTGAAGGTGTGTGACCTCAGACCAGCACTTCAACAAGCATCATTACCCCAAATTACAGATACATCATTGAACAACTCGGGACATATTTCAATATCCCCCATTGATCTCAGACAGGATGTATTAAAAAAAGAATGTGAGGTGTCTGCCTCCAGGGGCCACTTAGTACTAAGTCCAATAACAGTTAGACAGAGTCTCTGCTAATGCAGAGGCTCATCAATGTGTTAGTCTGTTACATTCTGTCTGTGAATCCCAGCTGCCCCCCACCAACGTTCACGTTACTTCATCCTTCAGCTTTTTGCTTTACGTCGAATGAACAATCAGTGCTGGTCACAATATTGCAGATATTAGATTAATTTACTCCCTGCAGTACACAGAACGGTGTTATTACAGGAAAATCAATGTCCCTCTTGTTGTTCTCTGGGGCTGGACAGGGTGTACGCACATCTGCTCTCATAATACAACTGCTGACCTTGCTGTCAGAGAGCGAGCTAGAGAGAGAGGCTGCGGCGAAACAGCCGACAGTGTTGTTTATCAAAGCTTTATCAAGCCTCTCTGCTATCACAGACGTGTGACATCAGACTGTGGGTCAGTTAGCCATCCAGGGTGTACTCCAGCTGAGAAAAACCCCAGCATATGTAGACAGCGCATGATAACATTAAGATTAAGATTTCAGCCAAGAGTTATAGATGGCAATGCATGTTCCAATTCTATGGGAATTCAACCTCCTTCAGATGAACATAAAATCTCATCCCTGACCTCTTCATACACAGTTTTTATTAACTCCCACCATCTCTAAAGGGACAATAGACTGCCTGAATGACCTTTTGACCTTTTGCAGAGGGGAGGTCCATAAAAGAGAGGGGTGGGGGGGATGGGAGAAGAAGCCACCCTTTTTGCCCAGTGTGTTTGTCCTCTCTTATTCTCTCATTTTCACAAACATGATGGGAAGCCAAAGAGAGAGAGAGATAAAAAGCCATGTCGGTTCACACCAGCAAACGTCTTCTGAGGCCATGTCACTATAACTAACCTGCAGCATGATTTATATGGAGGACAGCAAGGATCTCGCAAATATCAATAAAGAGTTTCATTAATTAATAACTAATTGTAAAATAACAATATGAAATATTAATCCAAACAACATACAGGCATAGCACTGCAACTGGGATGCAACAAGCTCTCTGATTGGTCAGAGAGCTGCGCCTACCTCATACCATAGCTGTTTTCCTCAACACTGTTGTATCAGAGAGGTAATTTGCATTGTTTAACCTTGTTTTACCAGCACGAGACCAAGACTGGCACGGACAGACTAAATGTAGAGGCTAAAAGGAGAAGCATGATGACTAAGCAAATTGAATAGCTAAAAGGAAAAGCAGCAGGGAAATGGAAATGCAAATAGGAAAGAAAATTACGCATTTAAATGCCTGAATAAAATCTGTATTCTTAATTCAATTTGTGAATCCAGTTATTTAGTTCTCTTAAAATTGCATTTTCTAATACATTTTTATATCCCATCATTTACTTATGAATTTAGTAAATTATTTTATTTATTCATTAGTGTATTTTTTCATGACGTATTAACTATTATATGTTGTTTTTAAACCCCTTTTTAATTGGAACTACTTATTGATTGATAAATATTTCATTTATATATTTTTTTAAATAATTATTTGTTATTGCCCATTAAAGTTACACATATTAACTATTAATATATTAACTATTAATTAATAAAATGCTTTAGTACTATTTCACACACTTGTGGTCCTCCATATTTGACGGTATAAACAACCAGGAACATGAGAATGAAGCTTTAAAATTAAGTTTGTAGATTTTTTAGGAGATACGGCTACTAAGCAAAAATCAAATAAATATTATAAGAAATCATGCTGAAAATTGAATTTACTCATTAAACTGAGCTTTTATTTATTTGATTGAAATAAAAACAAATGTGCAGGAAAGAGCCACTACAGTGAGGACCCAATGCTGGTCCCTAAAAACAGAACGCCGACCCTAGTTTGGACATCCATTGACTGTCTGCTGTTGCCATCTCTCTCCCCTCCTCTTCTCACAACTTCAGCGACTGCTACAGGAAACAAATCTCTCCCAGGCCGTGCGAGACAGACAGACAGACAGACAGACAGACAGGCATGCAGACAGACGAGAGACACCCCCGCATAGTTTCCGTCAGCCGGGTGACGTCTCCGCCTCTCAGCCCGTGTGCAGTGTGACGTTGCTGGCCTGTAGTGGAACCTCTAGCTGCATCTTGTTGACGGTCCGCCAGGCTTTTCCAGTACTGAGAAGACCACTGACGCGTGAGGACGTCCAACACACATCGTTCAGGTTGAAAAGATTGAGCTTTTAAAATTGACACTTTTTAATACATTGCAGTTTTGTTGATAGCGCATCCCAGCGTGTGACGATTAACGGTTTAGTTTTTATTTCTGTGTTCATTCGCTGCCGACGGAGGAAGGGGGAGCGAAGCTAACCTGGTTTAGCCTGCTATATCGCTCTCTCTCTTGGTTTAGCCTGTTGTAATGTTAGTGGTCCTCTCGGTTAGACAGCTTTATCGCTTACTATGTGGGGCTAGCCTGCCTTAATATTGCAGTGGGTTTCCTTATTCGTTGCAACGGACACTGCTGTTTGTCACTCTCTGTTTGCTGGGTGAGCCGAGGCAAGTTGGTCTGTTTTATTATCGCTCTCCTTACTGGGGCGACAGGGGTTAAGTTACCCTGTCTGTGGTCTTGAGAGCTGGTTTAGCTTGCTTTATAGCCTAAGGTGCTGGTTAAACGGCTTCATAGTCGGCTACACCGGGCTAAACTGGGTGTAGCTAAGACAGCTAGCGCAATTAACGCCAGTATTGAACGTTATCAGTTTAAAAGATAAGATAGCAATTTCTCAGTTGTTTTCTGGTCAAATGCGCATATTCTTTTTACGATTTCACTTTTGGGTTTGCGTACATGTTTGTTGTCAAGACACCATTGTATTTACAGTCTAAAACATGTCACGCATATGTGTAATTAATGTCTTGTTTCACGCAGTTTGACCGTTTGTAAAATGTTGTGTCGGGCAGGCACCTGTGTGTTTGACATAGCCAAGCCGAGGTTGTAAACCCACCGAGCAGGTCCGCTAGACCGCGGTGTGCCTTCCCAGACACAGACTGTAGTGAAGACAGTGAATGTCATTATCAGCGCTGTCTGCATACCAGTGCCGTCGTGTTGAGCCAACACAGAAGGTAAGGGACAGTTTGCCGACTGAATAGGAGGAGGGGGGATAGCTGGAGACGGAGCAGAGCAGGAGCAGTCATTTACGCGGTGTCCTTGCAGCAGCAAAAAGGATACTCGACTTGGGGGTGGCATTAAGACATATTTAATGTAGCTATTAATGGCTTTGAGGTTGTTTGAGAAATACCACCGCGTTGTGTTTTTAAGGAAGCAATGGTTTTGTGATTTCTGATCCCGATCTAATCGAAGGTTTTAGCAGCCAAACTGATGTCCTGGAGAGAAACTGCCTCCCCGTACACCCTCGTTTTTTATGAGTCGCTGATCAGATTTCCCCCGTGTTTGTTTCTCCATTCGGCCCACGGTGATATTTGCCATTAAAGCGCCCACAAACATCAACCGGCTTCGGAATCGAGCGTGAGGTTTGCACCGCCGCAGCATGTCAGTCGGTGGAAAAAACGATGGGATGCTGAAATTTGCAGACGCATTCAAATCCATTCACTGTGGTCAATTGACCGAATGTGCATTTTTTTTTTTTTGCCTTTTTGACGAGCAGAAACCCCACATTTAGTGTAGGCTATATTTAGAAATCAAATGCATCAAATAGCAAATGATAGTGTTGATGTTGCATTTCCAAGCTGAAGTGCACTCAATCTGCTTCTCTTGGTGTCATACTGCAGCAGTAGCTATTATCGTTTACTATCGTGTATTGTGTGCTAAATTAGGGATACCAGTTAAGTGTTGTTCTCTCATTACTGTCGATTTAGTAATTCCGCACTAAAACCTGAGAGTAAAAAGGGGGAAACACCCCTTTACACACTGCTGTATGTCAAGCTGTGAAAGGACTGAGAGAAGGGGACGACTGCTGTTAACGCTTTTATCAATTGTTGATGGGGTCAGCGTGGGGTAAGCAGACCTAGGGGAAGGCACAGTATGTTTGGGAAGACCACTTTCATTTGCAAAGTGAAATGTTTTTGACTATTGTATCAGCCTTACATTAACAATGTAATGGAAGAAGGGCAGGGTGGTGGGGAATTTCGCTTGACTTGTTATGTCTGGTCAACTGGTTTCGCTTGTTAAAATTCTCACTTTGTACTCGAAAGTTTGTTTCAAAACCTTTGGTGAAAACCCTGATGCAAATTTCCCCTGGGGTTCAATTACAAGGGCTGAAAAAAACCTCATGTTTGTGTGAAGTATGGTAATAGCCATTTGGTTTAGTGATCCATGCAAACAGCCATTGACCTCTTCAGCCCCCAGCAGGGAGAGCAGCCATAAAACATTTAGAATCCTAATAGATACTTCATGCTTGAAAACATTTTTTCAGTCAAGATAACTTTCTGTTTGTTTATTCCTCTACATGAAAGAAACTGATCAGCTATAGATTAGAGAGTGACTGCATTATTTTTAAACCTCTTTTTTGTTTTCTCAATTCTTGTTTATTTATGTTCAGGAAGTGGATCAGAACATAGAAAACTTACTCACCATCATGCATGTGTCTAACTACCAGAAGATTTGTGTCATTTGAAAAGACTTGAGGAGAAAAGAGATTCAGAGGAATACAAGAACTCAGTCAGCAGACCAAAAAAACAGAAACCCAGTGCTTAGACATGGCCAGCACCCAGACCAGTTTGAAAACCCCTTTCAAAGACTTGACCTCATTCAAGGGCAACATGAAAAGGTTGTACAGAGAGCGACCGGAAGATGCGCCTATCAAGAAGCGAGTGATGGCAGAGATCAACCTGAAGCGTCACAGCTTGGATTCATCCCCCAAAACTCCCAAGGTGAAGAGGGAGCAGATCGAGGATCTGTGCCACGACTCCAACATGGATGTGGAGGGCCGAGCTGAACTGCACGTGGTGGGCTCTGCTAAAGCCCTGGACTTGAGCCCTGGGCTCAAACACACGCTGGCCCAGTTCACCCTCAGCAGCCAGAGCTCCCTCGGTGGCCCAGCTGCCTTCTCAGCCCGCACAGGCCATGAGCATTCCCCGGCCGGCATGCCCCCCCTGCCCTCCCCTCCTGTTCTGGGTGGGGGCCCTCTGCTGGTTCCCTGTGACAGCTCCACTGAACTCACCCACTCGCTGCTGGAAGGAGAGTCTATCTCCTGCTTTGTCGTTGGGGGAGAGAAACGGCTTTGCCTTCCCCAGGTGCTCAACTCCGTGCTCCGCGACTTCTCCCTGCAACAGATCAACACTGTGTGCGACGAGCTCTACGTCTACTGCTCGCGCTGCGATGCTGAGCAACTGCACATCCTCAAGGTGCTGGGAATTCTGCCGTTCAACGCACCTTCCTGTGGCCTCATTACACTGACGGATGCACAACGGTTGTGCAATGCTCTCTTGCGTCCTGGGGCAGCCTTGCCTGCCGACCCCAGTGGTAAGCTGTCTACCCAGGGCCTGCTGAAGGAGAGTGAAGCCAGCTTCCAGGTGGAGCACCAGTGTCTGGGGAAGTGCCAGGGTCTCTTTGTGCCCCAGTTCTACACCCAGCCTGAGGCGCCCTGCATCCAGTGCGTTGAGTGCCAGTTGCTCTTTTCACCACAGAAGTTTGTCATGCATTCGCACAAGTCACCTGATAAGAGGACCTGCCACTGGGGCTTCGACTCAGCCAAGTGGCCCTGCTACCTGCAACTTGCCAGGAAGTACCAAGGCGCGCCTGAGGAGCCAAAGCTCAAGCAGCTCCTGGACGAGGTCAAAGAGAAGTTCCACTACAAGCTTAAGAGGTCGCTAGACAAAGTAAGTGCACTTCATAATGATACCTGTCTTTGCTTGTTTACATGCAATGCCATCCATCATTCTGGAAAGGAAGCCAATTAAAACTGTGTTTTGTTCTGTCGGATGGAGTGCTTTTTTAGTCTCCTAAGCTGCCTGGTGCTAATTGACCGTGCTTCCCTATAATGGTTCAGTCCCACATTCTGGTGTTTTCTTAAACTAGCATTGACTTAGTATGAGAGAGGCCTAGAACAAGTGGTGACATCTGCCTGGCAAGGTCTGATCTGACGAGGTTCGGCCAGCTGGCCACAGCTGAAGGGGAAGTGCATCATTTGTCCCCACAGGTCACCTGGAGGTCACTGGGAATGTCATTGAACAAAAGGCCAATATGGGAGGCTCAGGAAGAGCTTCTTTAATTCCTATATTAAAACTAATGTCAGCAGTTAATAGACCCTTTATTTGACTGTAAAATGCAAATCTTTTTTTCACATTTCTACACAGTTTGAGAAAATGGAAAAGAAAATTTAGTAATCAAAGCTAAAAACATGATAAAGACTTCTGTTTGAGAATCATTTTATTAATCCTGCCAAGAGTTCTTCAGCAACTTGGACAAAATACAGATGCTTCTTGAATTAAGAAAATGATATGACACACACAGTTACAGGATTGGAACGTAGACATTGTTGGGACCCTCTTGCCTGCAGGCAAACCTGAAAGTGAAATGCTTTATTGCATTTCCAGTAGTTATCAATGAAAGCCAGAATGTGGCAGAGTCTTCCAAATGATTTTGCCCATCTGTTTTATTCTTGCTGTGTGAAAAAAAATCATGTCAATGCATTAGCCACACGGGCAACAAGCCTATTGAAAAGTCAGCATTCAGTGGGGGGGGGGGGGGAGCGCTAGATTGTTTCCCTGCCAATGACTGGTTTATGTCTCATGACCTCCCTCTGACCATAGTGGGCTGCCCTTTTTGTATTGTTTTGTGGGTAAAGGTGGGATTGTGCTTTTGTTTGTTTGGTATGGTTTGTTCGTACTCAAATTCATCAGAGTTCAGAGTGATTTTTGAGTAAAAAAAAGAAATGCTAAGAAAGATTCCACCTTTAAACAGCAAACAAACATTTTGAACAGGAAAGGGCTCTACCCAAACCCTTGCTGGCAAGATTTATTTGAGATAGTCATCCAACAGGCAGCAGGTTAAATGTGTATTTACAGTAGAGTGTGTCCAGGGGTGATTATCACATTTCTGAAAGCAACACATTGTACAACACATGCAACACATGTATTGTTTGTGTATTTGAGATGGGGAGGTGTCTAATTTTTTCTCTGTCTGGTTAACTTGGTGTGTGATTGTGCCAGAAATACTGTCTGCTGTCTCGTCAAGCATCCTGACCACATTCCTGCCTCGTCTCTTCCCAGCTGTCCTCCTCCTCTTCCTCTGCCTTGGTGTAAAGTATGCTTCTTGGAAGACGTAGACACTTTTTTTAAAGGCATAGGCATTTTAATACCACAGCAATGTGCGCAGTGTCAGACACAGACAGAACCCAACGTACCCAGACCACAGACGCAATACACATGTACAAAAACATATTGCTCAAGGTGGATGATGTGTCCTACAATCTTTTTCTGTGTGTGTAAGTGTGAGACATTGCCAACCTCTGTGTGTGTAATGAGCTGCTAACTGGAGGCTAGTATGACACATCTTCCGCTCTCTCTGTCTCCCACTTTACCAGGCTCTCTGGAGCCTCTGTCTCACCACAGTTTCAGGTGCTGTCTTCTCTCTATAGGGTGATTTTTTCTCAGTCTATGTTTTTTCCCCCCTTTTTTTTTTATCCTACAGCTATTGTTTGGAGGCAGTGACTAGATTTTTACCTTGTTCTGTTATTTCTGAGGGTTTGGCTTGATCAGAAATGGTGTTGTCATATTAATTGTGGAAGTGCAAGCAGCCACGCTTGCGTCGACAGAGACACAAAGTCACAAATGGCCAAATTCCTGGAAAGACAGTTGCCTGCATGTCTACAGGAAGCAGGTGATTTTGGCATTAAGAAAGGATGCCACTCCACTCCCCCATAAGCGGATGTCAGGGTGTGCGAAAGGTCAGTGGCCAGAGAACAAGGCAACCTGGCAGTGTCCTGCCTCCATCAGGACACAGGGGTTACCTTCCATGTCAAGCCACTCTGTGTGTGTGTGTGTGTGTGTGTGTGTGTGTGTGTGTGTGTGTGTGTGTGTGTGTGTGTGTGTGTGTGT
>JBBPCS010000393.1:4003183-4015949 GCA_037974645.1 Hollardia meadi
TCTCTCTCTCTCTCTCTCTCTCACACACACTCACACACACACACACACACACTTGTGCAGGAAGAGTAAGAGATTCTAGAACAGGGAAAACACACATTCAGACAACCTTGATATTGGAGGGAGTCCAGCAAGCGAGGACCCATCTCGCCTCCTCCTGGGTTTATTGTTGTTTCTGTCAACTCAACCTTCCCTATATCTCTGCCCTGTTCCATCATCCCACTCGCTCTCTGTCCCTCCCTCCCTCCCTCCCTCCTCTTCAGTGCTGCAGTGCTGCCTTCTGGAGAAAAAAAAAGGAAAAAACACCAACCACAAGCGCTTGTAAACGGACGAGCCCCCTTCTGTATACACACACACAGACGCACCTGGCAATGCATATGGCTCAAGCCTATTACATTTGCATGAACATGCTCATTCGTCCATGCCCTTGTAAATAAGGGACTATCCCCCTACATACACTGCACATGAATTCACACACCCACACAAATCGGGACTACTAGTAGTTGGTTTTCCATGTATATTATTGTCATGTTTGTGTGTTAAGTTCAGGGCTGGAGCCAGGACGTGTTTCGCTTAGAAAGCAGCTATTTGTTATTTGTTTATTTTTCTTTCCAGAATTCAGAAATACATCTACTAACAGCTCTAAAGCAGACCTATTAACACATTGTATTTCATTTATTTCACCTGTAATTATGTATGTATACAAAAACGTGAAGACAAACATTTGTGATTATACAAGAATTATGAGTAGGACTGCAAAGCATTTATTTTTTATTGATGAATCTGTTTTCTGATTTTTGGAATTCCTTGATTAATAGTTAATTCTCTTACAATGTCACAAATGTTACAATTGTCCAAGGTGAAGATATAAAACAGAGAAAATCTTACCTAAAATTGCTAAATAAAGCTGCTGCTAGGCTAGCTCTAATATAAATGTTAAGTGGTTAATACCTAGCTGTCTCAGTAATTTGGCCGTATTATTCTGTGGCTGTTTAGCTCTGGTAATGACAGTGTCTCTTAGCCAATACTGTGTCAGGCTGATGAAAGGCTGTCTGTTTATTATTATGTCTGACTCTGTGTGTGTGTGTGTGTGTGTGTGTGTGTGCGCGTGTGTGTGTGTGTGTGTGTGCGCGTGTGCGTGCATGCGTGCGTGTGTGCATTCTGTGGATAAACGCTTATAGATGGCTTTAAAAGGCTAGTAAGTCAATTATTGATGCTTTCTACAACCTCCATCTCTCCTTCTCCATCCTTCTGCACTCTGCTTTTGCACTCTTATCCTCATTGAATTCCCTCTCTATTCTCGTTTCCTTCTCTTCACCTCCCACCTTCTCCCGTCATATTGCAATGGTGGAAAAGTCTTGTTCCTCTGTGTAGTGTCAGGCCTGTCTGCCGCAGATAAGCATCAACTCCATCAGCTTGTGGCCTCTTGCCGAGCGTGCCCTGGATTTGCTCAAAAACACACACACACAAACACACACACACACTCAGACACACACGGACAACACAACTAGAGGCAGCGCCAGCAGTATTTACTGAACACACATGGCTCAGAGGGTGGGAAGCTGACACAATGAATCATAAACATTCAACAGAAAGTATGTCTTCACTTTGAGCAAAAGGCTGACTCCAACTGTGTTGCATGTATACCAATGAATCACACGCACAGAAGCACATAATGACAGGCCATGTCGTAGCCATGTTGACTATCGACGTGGCTTTTCTTGTGTTTTATTCATAGGCTTTTCTCAGTGGGCTTATTCAGCCTCTACTCTTAGCAAATCTATTTCCCCACTGCCTTTCGTTTTCTCAGACGCCATATCACGGCCGACTCAGGCCACAGCTCACTCGCGTGCCTCATTTTTAATGTCATTGGTCTCCATTTTCTTTGTCTTGGATGTCATTTGTCTCTATTTCCTATCGTTTAAATGCCATTTGTCTCTATCTTTCCCCCCTGTGACCGTAGTGCCAGTTGTAATTTTTTTACTCACTATTTTCTTCTCCTTCCCAGGCTCCCTGACAGAGTCTGTGCATCATTTTAATTGTTCAGCATATCCTAACAAATGTATTCTATGCTGCACTCAGTGCTTGCTTTCTCTCTTGTGTTTAACCTTGGCGCATGTTTGTCTGTCTGTTTAACTGTCGTCTCTTTCTTCATGTCTTTCAGAAGGCAGTAGAGGAGGAGGAGAGCCAGATGAGGAAGTCCTCAGCGGATCTCTTCTCCCCCAGCAGCAAGTCGGCCGACCCCGACCCTTCGAGAAAGGTCAGTCGTCGGTTCCCATCCATCCACCCCATCTCTCCATCACCTCCTACAGCTCCAACATCCCCTCATCTCTTCCCCCTCCCCCTCCTTGACACACAGGTCAGCTCTCAGGGTCACCACCCCCACCCTGACTGACAGACACACCCCCCGTTCACCCATTCATAGCAGCACACTTCTCCTCTCTGACCTGTCAGAAAGTACACTCCTACAGCTGCCGAAAGGCTTTTCTCTTCACCTCCCCCAATAACAGCGCGCACGCACACACACAAACACACACACACACACAAACTTCACATAGGGAAGAAGCTCTTTATCATGATTATCTTTTTTCTCCAACACGTGCCCGCACGTATGTGCACACACACACACACACACACACTCTCTCGCTCTCTCTCGCTCTCTCGCTCTCTCTCTCTCTCTCTCTCTCTCTCTCTACCTGATGGATGATCCCTCGTCCACATGTATGCATGCATATATTAGCATTATTAGATTATGGCTGCAAGAGTGCCATGTACAACACAGCACATTCCATTCTCCTCCTGCTGTGTCTCTCCATGTATTCATGTGTATGCCTGTGTGTATGTGAGAGTGCGTGGGCATGCATCTGATTGCCATTGTTATAATTCATCTGCAAAATTATATGCAAGGATCAATAAATGTGGATGGAGATGCCATTCTGTGGCTTTGTAACTAACACAATAGCTGAAATGACAATGTTGCTGTATATTTATGTGTGTGTGTGTGTGTGTGTGTGTGTGTGTTTTGTTTTTCACAGGGGAAAACATCTCCGCCTACTCTCGTGTTCAACCGTCTTTTCTCGGACATCAAGGAGGAGCCAGGACACCCCACCCTGGTCCATCCCAGGTACTACACCTTATTAACTTTGATTAAACAACACCAATATGTCATATTAGGGTTGCAACTAATGGTTATCTTCAATATTGATTTAGGTATTTTTTGATTATTTATTAAAAAATAATGTCAGATTGCCATTGTACAATCTCAGAGGTTAAACTGGTGTGTTCAAATGTATTGTGCTGTATGACAGACAGTCCACGATCCAGATATATTAAATTAACAAAGAGATAAAACAAATCATAACATCTGAGAAGCTTAAACCGGAGAATCTTTGGCATTTTTGCAATTAATTAAAGGTTGAATTCAAGTTTGTTGTTTATAATCAAGTTTTAGTTAGTTTGTCTTAGAGAACATTAAAAGCACAACTGCTTTAAAATGTTTATTTTTGGAGGTAATTGCAGTTGGCAATGATAACCGCTGTTATCTTTACAAGCCAGCTACCTCTGTAATTAGGTTTCACTTTGACTTCAGTTTCATTCTCAGTAAATGAAATTCAGATCCCTAATTTTTTGGTAATGCACTCCATCTTCTGCTCTGGTCTGTCCTTGTCCTCTAGCCTTCGTCACATTTTCAACTGCTCTCCCTCCCTCCTTCCTTATTTTTCTCTCGTTTCCTCTCTCTTGATCCTCTGTTCCTTCCTTCCTTCCTTCCTTCCTTCCTTCCTTCCTTCCTTCCTTCAGAGCATACCAGCCTGTGTTTGGCTATGGCACTCTGATAGTCACTCACACAGTAATCTGACCCAGATGAAAAGATGGAATTATATGGTTTACGATGCCAGAGCATACATGTGATTGCAGACCAATTTGGGCACAATTTTTGTATGGCAGCGTTAGTAACAATGTACTGCTACAGCCAAACATCGTGCGAGACATCCATTGTATTTAACCTCGTATTCGGGTTACTCCCGACATCCATTAGTGGTACACTTGTTAAATACGAGGCAGGCTTACATTATTCAATCACATCTTAGGCGTTTCATGTGAAGGAGTTTCAGATTCCCAGTCAGGCGAGCATGCAGTGCTTCGTTTCCATCCAGAGAAGGGAAGGGAAGGCTCGGTTGGTAGTTCTGTAGTTTTTCAGGCAGAGCCCACTGAGCTGTCATGCTTAACCTAGTTCACAGCTCCAGCTCTGTCTGGAGGGGACTGCTGGTGGGGGAGGGGTTCAAAGCTTCTCTCCTCTTCTCCATCTATCTCTGTCTCTTTCTATTTCTCTCCCCTCCCTTCCTCTCTCCCTCCACACCATGTAGCCAGGAATAGACAGATAGTGTTGGCTCAGTGACTTCAGTGCATCTCCAGGCACCATCTCTCTCTCAGTTGTACCCACTACCTGGACATGCGTGATAAGCCGCAGGTCTGTTTAGGCTGAGATCCTGTAAACACACGATAAGAAATATCCAGATGCCACACTGTGTCTACAGCTCCTGTCTTCAGATGGTGTAGTTACTGTAGGCTAAAACAGCCACCAAAATGTTCTATTACTCAGATCCAGCTGTGTATTATTGCTGCAGAGATAAAAGGGCCTTATAAGTTACCACAGGAGTATACACTGCTTTATGTATATCAGCATTGCAAAGTCCATAACTTGTAACATTTTATGATCTGAAAGAGAAAAGTATGTGAAAGGTGACCGTGCTACCATTATAGCTAGAATAATAAAAACAAAGGCAAAACAGAAGCTTGATTTAGTATGTACTTGTTTAGCAAGAGGAATTAAGTAATTTGAATTACTTTTCAGTGCGATTGCATGTTCAGTTTGGGGTTTTTTTTAAGGTTAACATTAGTAAAGATTTACTTACATATGGACTCAGCTCAGTGTTTAAATATCTTCTCTCTTTATGTCTGTTTCTCTCCCAGTTACTACCTGTACACATACGATAAAATGGTAGCTCCCAACGTGTCTCTGCGGAGGGAGGCAGAGATGAGCCCCGAGATGTTCGGAGCGCTGCTCAAACACCACTACAGCCGCAGAATGCTCGGCCATGACGAGCCACCCATGGGTCAGTAATGACACACGCATTGATGCACACTTTGCCATTGACCCAACACGCAATACACAGAGACAAATGGAAAGACATTTATTCAACATGCACAAATATTACAGTCATGCTAACTTACAAACATATACCACTTTACCACACCAAAAAGTGTTATCAAATCTTGGGTTGCTTCTTTTTCATCAAAACAATAGTATTTTTCTATTGATCACAATAATCTGAATGAACATAAAATAATGAGCAAAACATTGATAACAATTAAAGATTTGATCATCATTTACATATTAGTTATTTTTTTAATAAGAACTGTTGTGTGCTCTGAATGCACATTAGACACAAACATGGCTGACACATGCCTACGATAAATAAATGACACACATACAGCAAGCATGAGCCATTTACATACATACAACATAAGCAGAAGAGACATGCAGATCATGTATTACACTCGAGGAGGAGACACGTGCTTACTGTAAACATACAACATGCAGTAAACACACACACACATTCAGGCACTCACACTTAACATTGCAGCCTTCAGCGATGCACATAATCATGCATTGACCTTCACATAAAGACTCTAGGGGCACCTCACTATTGATGAACAAGAGGAGTGGAAATGGCAGTGACCTCCTCTCCGCACTGTGTGTTTTTTTATGTGCACTTTAAAGTGTGTATATTAAGCCTGCATTAAAAGGATGTGTGTATATGTGTGGAGAGGGAGAGGGTGAATCAGAGGAATGGTTTCCGTCTGCCATCATTACGCCACGTCTGACTGCCAGGCCGTCTCTCTCATATCTCCCAGGCATTCTGCTCCCTTTTTTTCTTCTCTGTCCAATCTGCCTCTCTTCCCTCCATCCTCCCTCTCTTTTTCCTGGCAGTTATTTCCACATCCTCTCCGAGTCCATGCTCTGTCTTGCTCCTGCACTTCCCCTTTCATCCATCCATTCATCCATCCTTGTCTCTTTCTTCTCTGGCTCCCTTCATCTCCGCCTCCCTCGCAGTCTGCTGTCACTTTTTTTCTCCCTCTTCCTCCTGTTTTCTTTTTTTCTCTTTTCATTGAATGCTTTCCTCTCCCGGTCTTTCTGTGTGCTTTTAACTCTCTCCCCTGCTTATTTCTATCCACCACCAAATGACCCACTCCTGTGTGTGTGTGTGCTGTGCAGAGCATGTATGTGGGTTTGCACATGCGCAAGCCAGCTTGAGTTAGTAAACGAGGGTCCTCTCCAGTGCCAGACATGCTGTGTACAGAGCATGCTGCTTCCTGTCACACACATAGTGTATGAATACATTAGGCTGGTAAACAATCCACCATTTTCATGCTCCCTTTCACTACTTTTACTTCTCCTTCCGTATGTGAGCCTATACCTTCAAACACCCCGTCTCTTCTAGCCCACAAATGTCCCACTGCTGCATTAAAGTACGTGTCTGTGCGTGTGAAAGTGTGACACTGCTTGTTTGATCCTGTCCCATGAAAGACCACAGTGAAGGAACAGGACAGAGTTTTTACAGAGGGGGAGCCCACGCAGAGTGGCGCAGCTCCAACACAAGACTCCGTCTTCCTTTATATTCTCTCACTCTCATAGACACGCACACAGATAATTTGTATATGACTGTTTGGTTCTTCGGCTGTTGCCATGCTGCACTTGTGCTTGTGTGTGTGCTCACGCTGAGAAAGAGGTGTGAGCTCCTATGAGATTGCACAAGGGTGTTGCCAAGCGTAGGCGGGAGTGTACACCACCTCGGCTCGCACTTCCTGTCTTTCAGCCACCTCCTCTCCTTTAAAAAAACAACAAAAAAAACTCCTTCCTCCATTCTCCTCTTCCTCCCTCCTCAGATCTTCACGCGTCGCCTCCTGTCTCTGCTGGCACGGTAGAGGCCAAATCCCAACGTGCCGATGCTGCCTCGGCCACCGAGCGGGAATGCCAAACCCAGGCAGTTTCCATGGAGACAAGCAGCCCAAGCTGCAAGAAAGCCACCCACAACCCCGCCCACACTCCTCCTCCTCCTGCACTGTTGTTATCACCGGTAACAGAAGTAGTGGCTAAGGACACGGGCTCAGCCACGAGGAGCGCTGCAGTGGTGGTGGGGGGGCTGGAGGACGACAAGGACAGGATTGTTGTGGAGATCATGCAGATGTACAGCAGGCAGCAGGAGAAGCTCAACTCCACCCTGCACAAGCAGCTGCAGCTGGAAATGGTGAGTTGGCGGTTAGAAAGAACAAAGACCAAGATAAATGAACCCCTGACTAGAGGACATAACTGTCCTCGTCTATTAAAAGTGTCCTTGACGTAGATGTGGAGGTGATGTTCACCTTTCCCCGTCCCCTCCATCTCTCCCTCCTGCTGCCTGGAGAAAAAGTCTATTCTCTCCATATGTTTGTAGTTCTTCAATTTGTAAAACAAGTCAAGTAAATCACAATATTTCACAAATATATAACATACATACAATTACGTCCCTGTATTTAAACCCCTCCATTGGGATTTGGAGAGAATTACATTTGTATTGTAAAATGGCATATTCTCCATTAGAATATACTGGTTACAAAATGTCTGACAGAAAAAAATCTGGGCACATTGTCCTTTTTAAAGTAAATTACATACATAATAGTATATACATAATACTTTGATTTTGTAGTCTCTCCTTGTTTTCTACTTTTGTCTTTATTGCCCTTAACTACATGTATTTTCCCAATGAATGTGTTTAAGGTCAAAGGTTACATATGCAGTTTTCACACAGATTCCATCTAAATTTGGGCAGCATAAACAGTGGAAGCCTGCCTTGCAGGTTGTTTTTTTTTTGGTATCAAACATCTGACCTCCCTGTGTAGGGGCTGAAATGTAAAGCATTTTTCTCCACAGGGGTCAGTGAAGTATCACATTATTATTATTTCTCTTGACTTAGTCTCTTTGTCTCCAGGAGCTGGAGGCGTTGCGTGGGGGCGAGGCGGCAAGGCTACGGGAGCTGAGTGCAGAGCAGCGGGAGCTGCGTTGCGAGCTGGAAGCGGTACACAGTGAGCAGGCGCGGCAGCTCAGCCAGGCCCGCCAGGAGCAGCTGGAGCTGGAGACCCGTCTGGAGCAGCTCCGACAACAGGCTTGCGCCTGCGAGCCGGGGGCACAGCGCCAGCAGGAGGCCCACTACACTGAACAGGTATGGAGGGGAATGCGCATGCAGCACCGCTTTTGGCATCAGAAACCATCTTAAGTAAATCACAGTGGCATCTACAGTATGCATATTGGCTTGCATTGTTAGTTAACATATGCCTTTTTTTAAATCTCACAGACACAGTGGAAGCATCAGTGCTGCACTCTACATATTAATTCTTCCTTGCAGTTTTTAAGCATTTATAATCACTGAATTCACTTCCTTTTCAAATTAGGATTTTTTTTGTGACATTGCTGAAGAGATATATGCATTTGCACTGTAACGCAACAGTGTTTTATACTTATAAAACCTTGACACCGGAGATGTGGTCACAAACCTTCTGTGATTAAGAGTTTCTCAAATAATTTAGTGTGCATGCATGTCAAATGTAAGTCACCATACTGTTGAGGAGTGTAAAAGCACATATAAACGCACTGATTCAGAGCGATTGTTTAGGTTTCCACTAGGCTTAATCTTGAGATTTGTAGGGCCTTTTCTGTTGGATCAGGGCTGCAGTATCCCCCTCCTGTTTGTTATTGAAGCTGCAGCTCCTCCTGCCCCACTCCCCTTGGCATCAAACTCAGGATGTCTGCCAGCTAGGAAAGGGGGTGTGCATATGTTTGTGTGGTTATGAGATTAGTGTTGGCCTGAAACTATACACTGTGTGAAGTAATGTACAAGTTTAACACGAATGTTCAAAGTCTTGAGTAAAAACACAGCAGTGAATCTGTTAGTCACATGTGTCTTTATACATCATTTCTTGTTTGGTCGTGACAGTAGGCTTTAGTAAACAAGGTGACAAGCATAAGTACGTTGCTGAGCATCTACAGTATGTTACCGCTGATGACTGACAGAGCAGTAAACAATAAGAGTGGGGTCTCTCCAATCGGGTTCTGTCTGCAGTCACAACACCAGAGATATCTTTCCCCAGTCTGTTATGATAGGCTGCTAGCTAACTACTTTTCAGCTATCATCTCTTCGTCTAAATGTTGTGTGCAGGGTCTGTTTTGTGTACATGTCTTACTGTACTTTGAGTTCTATTATAGGATGAGAAGGGCTATGATTTAAAAACAAAAAAGTTTTGTATTGTGCCTGGTCATCACAGAATCTTTTAATACATCTAGAACAACGCATCAGGACTTATGACAGACTCTCATTAAATGTGACAATGTGTCAGACTAAATGTCTTCTAATTTGCTGTTGGCATAAGTTGACCTCATGTCTGTCTCTCACTCTCTGTCCTCCCAGTTGTCGGAGCTGCGTCAGAGGCTGGAGCAGGCGGAGGCGGACCGGCAGGAGCTGCAGGAGGAGCTGCGCAGGGAGCGGGAGGCAAGGGAAAAGCTGGAGCGCACAATCACCCAGCTCAAGCAACAGATGGCCCAGTCTGGCACAGTGGGAGACAGCCCCTCTCCTCCTCTTACCCCTTCCACCGGACCCCCTAACGCCCACTCCCCGCCCTCCTCCTCCTCTTCCTCTTTCTCAGAGGCCCCAGCGGCTGGCCAAAAGTAACTGCCACCCCACGAGGTGCCTCTTCCCCCTCCCTCATTCCTCTCCCAATCACCCACCAACTCTACAGAAACAAACAAATCAGCCTGAAGCAGAAAGGACCTTCACATCTCCTCAGGCTGTTTTTTAAAGTTGTGCATCTCACCCTACTCTTTTATTTCAATGTAGGACTGACTTTTGTTTTTATAATTTAACATCATTTAAAAGAAACATTTTACGTTTTTTTAAATTTTTTATTATTCTTTCTTTTGATCCTCTCTCTTCTCTTTAAACAGTATTTAAAGATTTTTGGGCATGTATTTTTTGATTTAATTTATAATTTTTACTATACAAGCAGCTTCATAGACAGGAGTTTGGTCACATAGAGACCAACTCAACCCATCACTATTTTGTCCCCTCCTCCCACACTATTGTCACCCTCCTCTCCCATCCCTCCTTGCTCTCTCTGGATTCTGGAGCTAATGACTTGGAGATTTCAGTCTTCAGCTGAGACACACAGACTTGTCGCAGCTCCTCACGGACATCACTTCATGCTACTACCTGGCACAGCAACCGGTGCTCACTGACACAAAATGGCATCTGGTTGCATGCCCCTTTTTCCTCTTTCTGTACGTACAGCCCTAACGCTCAAGTACCAGCGACTGAAGGAAACTGCATGGACATTTCATACAGTTTTTTTTTCTCTTCTTATAAAACACAGAAAGAAAAGTGTATCAACATGTTGTAAACATTAAATCTATATAGAGGAGAAAGACCTTTACTGTACAAAAAAATTACAGGTGGTGTAACACCTCATGAAAATATGCCAATAGAGATGCTGAACTTGAAATGAGTGTTTTGAGTGCGACAAGGTAGTTGGCTAGCAAATCATCTGGGCTGGACCGCAGCTGCTCCTAACACAGTAGTTTTGCTCCTCACTATGCTGGACAGCACCTGGACTCTCCTGTCATAGACCAAACAGCCTGTTGGTTGATCCACCAGCTGCCCAGTGTCTCCTCTACCCCCCGTTTTCAGGTTAGGCATTAAGAAGCTCACGACCAGTGTTATGCACTTAAGGCGCTCCCCTCCTCGGAATCCCCTGGGAAAGGAATGTGTCCTGACACGGACGCTGGCTGAGCCAGTGTAGCTTTTCTAAGAAAGAAGAAAGGCTGAGTGTCGCATGTGCAGTAGCTACACTGTGTTACCATAATGCATACGACATCCTTGCATGCCCGCACACACTCGAGTGTGTCAGTGCAGTTCAGGCATTCAGGCAGAACAATGGCCTCAGCGTTCCCAGCAGATGATCAAAGCTCCAGTCTGTCCCCGTTTTCAGGGCTTTTTAAAACTTCATTTTAGGACACGGTTTTATCCCCACCCTGTTTGTTAGAACGTCATCTAAGAATGTGGGTCACAGGTGAAAGCAGTTAGTCCAGGGTGGTTTGGGCCTCGGGTCCGGCCCCTGCCTCACGTTATTCTGCCTGGCTGAACAAACAGCAGCGGGCAGGAAGAGGAAGAGAGGGGAGGCGAGGATTGGGGGGACCGCTCGGGGGACTGGTGGACTCTTCTCCGTGGCAGGCTGGGTGGCCCAGACGCCGGAGGTAAAGAGGGAGCCTTTTTTTTTTTGTGCTGTCAGAATGGGGGCAGCTGTTGTTGTCTGGGGGCCTCTCTGCTGTGAGACTGTACAGGATCCCCCAATCTCTCAACTCCCTCCCTCCTCTCCCACAAAAAGACCGTCACTCAATCACACACACCCGTCCATCCATCTCCAGTGCCAGATCAGCTGGGGGCATGCAGTGTTTTGTAGATGCCCAGGAGAGCGAGTAGACGTCCAGCCAGAGGAAGAGAGGCCTTTTATTGTGTCAGTTGCCAGGCAAAATCGCTTTTTATTGCCACTAAGGAGATCCCTGTAAGCCAGTGTGCGTGTGTAAATAATTGTTTAAAAAGAGAAGGGGATCGACCTCAGCTAAAGTTTGAGCTTTTTTTATGCATCTGCTATTAATGCAAGTTGATAGACATTCCACTGTGCTCCTTCCTGTTCAATGCAGATTTTCTTAAACAGCTTCCCTTTACTATGATTAAAAAAAAAAGCCGGCAGAGTACAGCTGTGGTTTGTTGGTAGTCATCAAAGCAGATGCAGCTGCGAGTCAGTAAAATCAAACCCATGCCGCAAATGTCCACTCTACTGTTGTTCCATTTAAACCTTTATTGAAATTATGAAAGAAAATATTTAACATATTAACTAAAGATTTATATTCACTTTGTAAATACAGTAGTCATTAATATATTAACTGTTCTTATATGAAAAATCTTCAAAAGGTTATATAAATTGGACCAGAAGTAAGGCTTCAGATGTTTGTTTGTTTTTTTCTTTTTTTAAGAAATGATCTTTGCAGATATCAGAAGTTGATTTTGTCGAGTGGATGTGGGGGAGTGAAATGTATGGTTTACTGAGACATGATGCAGGACAAGGCAAAATAGGAAAACAATACTTTGTTACACACTTTTCCCCCTATCTGAACAGATGCATTTGTTCTTTTGTGGGTTTCATCTTGACAGACTGTTTAACTGTAATGTAGTGAGCTTTTACCCCCTCTTTGTTAAACCCCCTCCCCTGAGCTAAATTGAAAAATGAAACATTTGTTGAAGAAAATGCATTTTGGGGGGAAAAAAAAGAAAAAAAAAAGAAGATAAACAAAACAAAAAATTACTTTTTTTGCATGCTGTACTGCCCCTTACGTTTTGTGTCACCAGACCACTCTATCAATCTTTTTATTGTTTAAAAAAAAAAGAAATGTTTCCCCCCGAACGTAACACACAAACTATTGAGATGGCTCCAATGCATGAACATTGAACCTGTGCAAGTTTTATATAATAATGGTTTAGAGTTTGGTTAAATATAAAATCAGACTATGAAGAACATAAAATGTAGCCTAATTTGATTTAGAAATGGTGTGTTTGTGTGTGTGTGTGTGTGTGTGTGTGTGTGTGTGTGTGTGTGTGTGTGTGTGTGTGTGTGTGTGTGTGTG
>JBBPCS010000393.1:4029187-4055027 GCA_037974645.1 Hollardia meadi
AAATCATACTGTGTTTTGTCCCACCAAGGATCGGAACAATGCCAAAAGAAAAGATATATTACAAGAAAATATGACATACCATATTACACTTGTGTGCTTTCTATGTTTTTATTGCAATGATAAGATACAGATATATTTCCAGACATCCAGTTTTATTAAATTATACTGCAATATTGCATGAGACAGTCTTCAGAATGACACTGATCCAAATGTGGACAATCAGGCGATCAAAAGACAATTTTTTGACCAGAAAAAAACAAAACATGGATGTTGTACAATTTCACTTTTTAATTCCCCCAGAAATGTGCGATGAGAAGCAGCAGCATAGAGTAATAATACTACAATATACAACAGACTGATACTGTGCAAGAGTCAAGAACGACTGTGAGAAAAATTGTTTTCTTCTCTTTCGTTAAATGGTTATGCCAATATTTAGAGTGTAGCGACTGGCAACTCAGGAAACAGAGATGCACTTTGCCCGTTTGGGCAAAAAAGAAACAAACAAAAAAAGATGTTAGAAAATAACGAGAGCAACAACATGGTGGTTTGTGAGTTAGAAAGTCAAAGAGCTACAAACCTCAGTGGGATTAAAAACTACTAAACACAGACGAGGCAAGTTCATTTTTAGACAAAACAAGTGGACAACTGTACAGAAAGCTGTGTGAAATGTATTCAAATATTGTTGCACTGTGAGGTGACATCAGATTACGTGGAAACCGGCAGGTTGTTGTCATCAGTGTTGCATAAGCCAGTGGTTTTATAAGCTCGGGTTAATGACTGACCATTTCTAGTGGAAGAGACAGAGACGTGACAGCAAACAAGCAACCAGATCCCACATCTAATGTTACGATGGCAAACGTAAAAATACACAAAAATCTGATATCTAATAAATTCCCACTGATGTTACTTTTAAATAACGAGTACACTTGATGATCGTATAAAAACAAAAAGGAGTATTTCAAACACTCTGCGGTATAAAAATTATACCTCCTAATACAAAATAAAAGATGGGAGAGAAAAAAAGCTTTTTTATAGTTTTAGATTGTAAGCATATATCTAATATCAATAGAATCCATATATAAATTATACATTTCTATTTTTATACTTAAATATAATCCTCGCTATGACTCAAAAGAGCATCTAAGATACAGTATTTCTAGCCAGAAGATAATGTGAAAGAACAGCTTGGACATCAGCTACCTGTTTACTGGAAATGAAGCTTCTGTACTGTAGTCTGGTCAGTGGAGCTGGATTCATGAAACGCGCTCACTCTTTTCACACGACAGCTTGTGCAAGACTAGACAGAACTGATTTGGATGGGAGTCTAGTGTGAACACCTTTGAAACGGTTTCATTGAGACCAAAAATCTTTGTTTACCTACACACTAACAACCTGTGCTGCATCTTTATTTTGCTCTGGAGATGTGAAAGGTTTGAGGAGTTTGACACTGCAAGTTACAAAATGAACAAATTAACAAAATGTACTCTTCACTCAACTCTGCATATTAAATCAGCATGCATAACATTATTATTAGTTGTGTTTGGCACTAGAGTTTGCTTTACTTTATATCTGGTTTTGTTTGCAAATAGACAGTTAATCAGTGAACATCTTCTCGGTTTGGTTGTACAACAAACGCTGCAATCTTTAAAAAAAAAAGAAGAAAATTCAATATGCCAGCTGTGTCCCAGTTGCTCAAATTTATTCTTAAAGATGAGTCCCACATTTAACATGAACTAGAAGTACTTCAGACTGTGTAAAAAAAAAAAAAAAAATCTTACTGAAAATGGCAAGTACCTCAAAGAGCCGTACTACTCCCGTTTTCCAAATACTCTACCCAGCCACAATATGGTCGATTTTTAGGTTCCTTTGAGTAAACTACAGGATTTGGTCCATGTGGCTTTCAAAGCAGACCCGCTGGTCACTTTGCTTAAAGCGCTGCCTGAGAAAGCTATCAGACTCACTGGCATAGTCACAAAACACCAAAAACAGGTGAAAGAACCAGGCTTTCTCCAGAACTACCGTGATTGTACCAACAAACAACATCTGGATCTTAAAGCAGCAATGAAGAAGGGAGGAGGGGGGGTGAAGAAACCAGCATCTCTTCTCTTATCTAAGATCAGCATTGGACCTCACATACGACACATCCAAATGTAACCAAAGACGGGGCATAAATAAGACATTTTAAGTTGAAATGACAAAAAGCTACTTCATGACATGAGACAAAAAAAAGACAAAGAAATAAAAAAAAACCTCCATCAGGGCTGTTGTTGGTCTAATGGATTTTTGTTGACAACTTCCTCAGGCAGGTTTTTATTTGAACATAAATAACATTTGGGTGGGAGGAATCAGATCCACCGTAAGGCTTCTTTTAAACATTTTTTTTCCTCATTGTCGTAGCCGTTTACTTCTCACTGCTGTGTCTATCCCGGTACTGGTCTATCGGTACTGTTTAGTGGAAGATCTCAACAACAAGAGATGGAGCCTCTCCTCGGCCTCAGCGGGCCCAGAGAGGTCGGACCATCAGGTCCTGGGATCACAGGAGGAAGGGAGGGAAGGACAGAGAGAGAAAAGTAGAGAGAGATGGGATTCTAAAGAGTTTATGTTTCAGCAGTCTGGGGTCTAGTCTCACTCCCACCCCCTTCTTTCCTCTCTTGCGTCTCCTCGTCCTCCTCCTCGTCTTCCTCCTCGTCTTCCTCTGTGTGCTGCTCCAGCTCCTCTCTAGTGATCATCTCAAAGTCGTTTCCGTTGCTGTGCTGCGAGCCTTCGTCCTCCCGGCGGTCGCTGTCTGTGTCTGAGTTGCGATCCGATCCCTCCCCCTCTGCTTCTTTATTCTCCTCTGCCGCTGCCTCTTTGCTCTCTTCCTCCTCCTCCTCCTCTTCCTCGTCATCGCCGTCCTTCTTCTCACTGTCTGACTTGTCATCGCTGTCTGACTTCTGAGCCTTGGTGGAGGCGCCGTTGTCCTTCTCGTCCGTCTTGTCCGAGCCCTTCTTGTTGTTGGCTCGTGGTCCTTTGTACTCGTGAGTGTAGAGCGGCCTGAACGAGTCGATGAAGCCGACGTCTGCCGTCAGGTTGGGGAGGAACCAGAAGTGATGGCGACCGCCCGTCACCACCCAGATGATCAGGAAGAGGATGCAGCGGGCTGAGGAGAGAGGTAACAACCAGTGTCAATTTTTAACCTCAGCATAAAACCTGCTATTGACTTGTGCCTGTGATTCACTTCTATTTTCTTTTATTGAATTTGGGGCTACTTACAACTCATTACACCACTCCTTTCTACTATACTATGTTAGTATGTACCATACTACTCTACTTTTTGATGTGTTTTTAAATTTTTCTCCTTACACAAATACTTTGAATTGCCTGTCTTGCTTTTCAATATTTTCACAAGTCCCAGTGAGGTATTTTTTTATGAAGTACATGTACTTACCAACAGCAAGAAGCAATATACTGGCCACAAAGCAGCCTGCTGCAACACTTAGATAGTAAACTCCTACACGCATTTCTGCTGGCCACAGTGGGAACAGCGTGGCTGCTATCACTGCGATGACTGAAAGACAGAGCACACACACAGATTGTGTGAGCACAACAAAAATCTGTCACAGATAACCCTCCAATCAGTTCTTGTTTGAAAGAACTCACTGATTGACTCACCAAGTATCAGTCCCATGGCAAAGGTCTTGAAATGGACAGGATCGTAAATCCACACATACACCTAAAGAAATGAGACGTATTTTGGATTTTGATATCTGATCACAAACACTTCTCCTATATAAGCTTATTGCCTACGCACACTCACCTCATTTCCATCGAGAAACAGCTGATCCTCGTGAGGCTCCAGTTTAAACTTCTTCTTCACCTCTTTCTTCTTCTTGGGGGTTCCAGGACTGTCATCCTAATTAAAATAAAACAAATATTAAATATAAAATCTGTACTTACAAATCACATTTTCTGGAGTGACAGTGTGGCCTATGTATTGGATTAGAGAGGCAGAACAATGACTGGAATGTTATCTTCGGCTTATTGTAGGGTTTTATTTTAAAATGAAATGTGCTTATTTGCCTTCTTGCCAAGCATTAGATGAGAAGATCGATGTCACTCTTATGTCTGTAAGGGAAACACTGTATGAAGCTACAGCCACCTAGCTTAACTTAGCACAAAGACCGGAACAACAACAGATCTGTCACTCTGCACACTTTAAACCTGTGCAGCAAAGTCAATATCTACCTACAGTATTTACTGTGAGGTTAGGCGGCCGATCAGATCAGCAGTGTCAAGGCAACTGTGACTCCTGCTGCTCATAAAACAAACATAAAAAGCTTAAATCAGTCGAACTGTTGCCCTCTTTCAGATGGATCCCACTGTCAAGGCAGAAAAAATGATCCATCAAATATATGTTTTCAAGATAGTTTGTATTTTACCAAATCACAATCTTGTTAAGACAATCTGAGGGGTTTTGGGTCACGTACGCTCTTCTCTTTCTTGGTTTCAGCAGCCTCAGACTCTCTCTTCTTCTCTTTCTTCCCTTTTTTCTCCTCCTCTTTGCTGCTATCACCCTTAGCCTTGTCTTTCTCCTTCTCTTTCTTCTCCTCCTTCTTGGCGTCTTTCTCAGGTTTTTTCTTCATCACTTTGAGAGCCCGGTGGAAGAACTGCTTCTTTAGGAGTCTACAGAGAAAGGAGGAGAACCGACTATCAAACACTGATTAAGTTGAAATTATTAGTGTTTAAAAGGAATCTCCATCAATCTGTGCAGACTCAAATCATGTGACGAATTCTAATCACAAAATGCAAAAATTTGAGCCTCGTCTTTCGGAGATTCGTCAGTTTCTCGCTCTGCAAGACTGAAAGCACCTTTATTCAAATTTTTTGTTTTATGCCTGTCGGGCTGTAGTCAATTAATCAAGTCATTTTATCGACCAAACTATTGCAAGTGTTATGTACCAAATGCTTAGATACTGAATCCTGCACATTACAAATGTTTAGTCATTATTAGGGCGGTAATACGATAATACCATATACCGGGGTATTTAAAAATAGCAGCGGTATTTCTTTAATTACCGTCATGAAAAAAATCTGCTGTGTAATGTCCGCACTGCGCAGGTTTATAATAAATGCCTGAGAGTGTGTTTCTGTGTCCAGCAGCTGCACTAATGCCTGTGTTTGAAGATGCAATAAAAGTGATGACAGAACTCCTGTGAATGATGTAGGTCTATTAATTAGTAAAACCAATTTGTCAAATAAAGAAAGTTTCAAAAAAAAAAAAAGGCATTTGCCTCTGAAGGGATTATTAGAAAGAAAAGATGGCGAACGCAAACAAGTTCATAAATTTCATATTAACCGTCATTTCTCATGAACTTCGTGCAGTTTCCACATTTACCAAGACGAGTCTCGGCGAACACCCACTATCAACTTTACGGTTAAATTCAAGGATAACAGAGATGTTTTTGGCTGATAATTATTCTTAGTTATACATCTGGGTGGAATTAATGAGTTATAAACCCCTCGTGAGATTATAAAACACCGTCATCATCTCAATGACAAAGGAATTATTTTCAATTCATTACAATGTTGCCGTTTACTGCACGATAAATGAACATCCTTAATGGGCAAAAATAAACTCAAAACATCAATTGCTCATATCTGCCATGGAGTTTATTTGTCTAAAGCGCCCTCTTATCGCCCTCATGTGGTCAGGAGGTGTAACGTAATTTGTATTATTCATTATTTGTTTGCATTATCCGAGTTTAAAATTAAAACAATAAGAAGAAATAGAGGAAACGTGTCTTTGCCGAATCCCCCTTCCCCCCCCCGGCGGTAATACCGTATACCGGGGTATAATTTGGGGAAGGTTTTAAGGTATTAAAAATTAGATACCGCCCCAACCCTAGTCATTATACAGTATCAGAAGTTGTGTCACGCAGCTAACCTGTTACAGTAATCCAACACAGACTCCCTGGTGGTGAACAGCGCCTCCTCTCCCTTTTTAGCCTTGGCCCACTTGGAGTCCAGGAGACATTCCACAGCCTTGGAGGCTGAATGTAAAGACATAAAGATGGACATTAAGAAACTTACTAGTACCACAGTGATTGTTCTGGTAAACAGCGTTTATAGTTTTTATCACATGTGCAGAAGCTGAAAAATTGCAATTAGTCAAACATTTAAGTAGGCAAAAAAGTAGGCAATTGTAAGGTCATCATGTGATAATGATGAGGGGAATAACTGACCTCAGCAGTCACATCCTACTCTACCTACGAATCCCAAACTGACAAACAGATTCTGCCATCCCTCAGAACAAGGCAAATACTAAGTGGGAAGATCAGGTCTGGAAATGGGACTGAAGCAGGAACATTTGTTCAAAAATATGACAACTCTTCAGCAACACAGAGTTGACAAAATTTTCGGTAAACTGTCTGCGTGTTCTAAAACAAACAGTGGGCAGGGATTGACAGTCATCTCCTGACTCACACTTCACCCGGTGTCTAGGTGTTTTGTATTTTGCCTGTTGCTTCACATCCCACAGCTGAACACTAACCAATAAAATAGTCGACTCTGTGGCCCATCATGTTTGTGGACTTGGTGGGGCAGTTGAACCGGAGGTATTTGGCCACCGCCTTCTCCTCCTTGGTAGGCTCGCTCACCTCCTGCAGGGCACAGGCAAACACACATATGAAAGTAGACCCACGAAAACAACTGGTAAAATGGTGCTTTAATATATTCTGGCATCAACCTACAGGAACACAACCAATAATAAATCTAACGGCAGCATCTAGGGTTGGATAATGAAAACAATTTATCAAAACAACACAGGTTGCCAATGACATATAACCAGAAGTTTTTAACCAACCAATCAGCTCAAAGTCTAGTTTTGATGTCCAGAGTCAATATTTTATTTTAAATCGATTAAGGCAAACACATCTGATGTGAGTCAACACAAACAAGTGAAAAAACAAAAACACAAAGAATGCATTCATGAATTAAAAAGGGTTAACACTACATTCATAAGTATCATGATAAATGACAAAAGAAAGTTTCTTATGACCTGTAAAACATAATGTAACTAGGGATGTGCACGATTAGTTGACTAGTTACCCCAGTCACTACGCTAGTTGGCAGCAAAAAGGAGGTGGTGGTGGGGAGTGATTTAAATTTGTGGCAGTACATTTAAAAAAACAACTCAATATCTATACATACATCAGTGTGTTTTTTGTAAACTTAAAACTAGGAAACATGGATTAAAAATAACCTGATCTGGAACATCCTAATCCTAATAACTAATTAAGGTACCTCATTTTAATAATGCAACAATCCTGTAAATCTAATATTATAAAACTTACTGATTACTGATTTCCATAACCAACTGCAACAGCCTAACAAATCTAGAAATACCTTTAATCTAAAAAGTACAAAGGTCACTGACAGCTGATTAATATCTAAATCGGTCTCTAATTTTAGCCGACCATTGCTATTCAAGGGTCAATCATTAATATTGTACAGTACAATTGTACTGTTCGTCACAAAATGACCATAATAGCTGTATCTGCAGAGGTGCTGACATCTGTGGCTGTGAAAATATACTCTGTTTTACACAAACAATCTGCTTTGCAAAAACTCAACAGTTTCATTTTTGAGATTGTCTGAAAGGTAACCAAAATTGTTCAAATACTGTTGAAATCTAAATGTCTGAATAAAAGCCCGTAAAGTGTCTCCACCTCTAGAAAACGCTACACTTTCTGTCTGCTTTGCAAATCCAGTTTCATATGCTTTAGATGTTCATCTATAGCAATAACAGAAAGTTGCCAAATCTTCTTCCTCTCTTCACATCTGCACTATCCGCCAGCAGCACTAAATCACATGCCAACACAACATCAGTACAGTGAGACTCGATGCTGCTTTATCCAGTCCAGCTGGCTCCGACCAGCAACATTAGGAAGACAAGGACATCAAACAAACCATTGCTTAAAGAGGTAGGTATCAGTCACATAGCTCAGATACCCCTCAGAGACCCCTACACAGAAAGCCCCCTGTCACTGTCTATATGATCTACCTGGCTTGAACACATGGGGATCAGCTGCTCTGTTCTCACTGTGTGCCCATGAAGCAAAGCAGCTCTCAGGTCGTGGTCACAGCAGGCATAGTGTGTCAAGACTGATTTCCAGTACTTCACACCTGAACCTGTACAGTGGTCCTTATATCTAAGTAACAGTTTTGGCTAGACATGTAACCCATTTCAACACTTAATGCTGTAAAGCACAATGGAAAACACAAGGAATCATGTCAAAAAAGAGATAAGTGTTGTGTAATATGTAGTGATCTTGTGAAGACTCTTTAGTTGTGGTCCACACATAAAGGAGATAATGTGTTGTTATGCAACTTAACTCAAACTCAACTCAACCTAATGCAGTCTAATACAATAACCTTGTAATAAATCCTACTTTCATGACGGTTATGAAGTTGCAACTGTTTTATAGAGATGTTGATTTAATTTTATGTTAATTTTGCATGCTGTTGTTTGTGGTGCTGTTGAACTGTCTTGTGGTACACTGACAGGTGTTTCAAATATTTAGTGTACTCTCATTGATTGTGAAATAATAGTATTGGTTCCAAACCCATGCACAATCAAAAAGGATTTTGATAAAGAGGAATTGTGTGTAATGTGAAGTGGTCGTGTTAACAGACAAGCCTCCTTTGGTTTTGCTATGCTCATAGATAAGATAAGATCAGATAAGAGTATATGTCGTTATGGAAATGAACTTGAATAGGTAAGAACAAAACTACAGTCAGTTGCCAGTTTATTAGGTACACAGAGCTTAAACTAAAGCTGTCTAAAGGTTATAATGATCATTTTTATTCAAACTGTTTTACAAAGGTGCTGATTCAACTATATGGTCATTCTGGAGGCTGTAACTATGGAGCTGTTGAATTGTAATGAGTAATTACACTTAGAAGTGTAACAGAGAGTAATATTTAGTCTACACTGATTTCTAAACATTTCTAAAACTTCTTTAGCAGTTTCTTAAGATTTAATTCACTGCTTTTGAATTAGATTGTTTCAGCTTGGTGTTTTTAATTAATTGGCAACCAAATATTTATCCAAGTAACATTCTTGGCTAAGAATCTATTTCAGCACATGAATGCTGTAGGTAAAGCACATTCAAATGGTATGCAAGTATTCATGAAAAATTAAAAAAAGAGAAGTATTGTGTAATGCAGAGTGATGGTGGTGTAATGAATAGGCTTGTTTAGCTGTGTCACTCAATGGTGTTTGTTGATATACAGCTGAACTATTTTATAATGCATATTTAAATTCACATTTTCATTCATCCATAATTACAAAATGTGGCTTGAAAATGTTCCGCTTATCTTATCCCACTGCTTTGTAGAAAACTATTCCAGTTTCCCAAATCCATCCTTCATACTAATTGTATACCGTATGTTCTATGAAAATCTCTATAGTGCGTTTAACAACTAGTATACAATCAACATACTTAACTATTTCATACTAACAAGGAATTATACACTGCCACTGCCAACTACACATAACAAAGACAACAAAATGTTTATTCTGTTTTACGGCTGTGAGCTACCTTGCCATTTGCTTTGTGCACTACATTGTGGAACAGTGAATACCAAAATCACACTCAAAAGCTGTTACCATTACTGTGAATACTGATATTTTTTAGTATTTTATGTTTTGTTCTCTTTCACACTCAAAAACTGATGAGAATTAGTTTACAGTATGAAACTGGGACACGGTTCGTGTCTGTAGAAAAAACTAGGATCATACAATCACACTTAATTAAACTGACTCCAATAAGAGTTTTTGATTATCTGGATCTTATGTATTTGCATCAATGACCAGATGTGGGAGTATGTTCATGTCTTTCCTGTTCTTTCCAGGTGACTTAAAAAAATCAAATTACTGTGGACTTTTGCCCATCAGTGTCTAACTGTGATGGCACACATATCAGACTAGTGTATTGTTTTTGGAAGAGGCTTGGGATCCAAAAATCTAACTGTAATGGTTATTTTTTAATGTTTTGGAGTGATGTTTGAGTTGACTCACTAAACCTGTAACCACTCTACAAACTGTTGCTTTAATGAAATCAATGGTCTAGTCTTTAAAGTGCTCAGGGAGCCACAGACACATGCACAGCAAAAGTTAACCTATGATGCACTGTGTTGACTCGTTAATTAAAATTCCTAAAAAATTTAAATTAAGATTGCCTCACGTTATGTAAACACGTCTAGAGCTGACGCAGCTTAGCCAGCAAATGTTTACGGCCAGTTCAATTACAATAAAAACGGCTGACTGCAGGGGCAGCTCATTGGCCAACAATTGTAACGCAGTTTTGATGTGTAGACCAGTGTGTGAGTGATACTGCTGGACTGGACAATTGGCTCGGAAAGGTCTTATCAAAATATAAATACTAACATTTGTTTTCGCTAGCCAGCTAATACTAGCTCCCGTTAGCCATCATCTGGCTTCATCTGGCGCCTGTAAACGCGTCCCCACGAGGACGCTGCCGTTAACAAACATCCTGCAATAGGTCGTAAACCAGCGCACGAGTTTTATTTGTTCCCCATCAACTCGCACGGGCAGTAATTTTTATCAGTTAAGTGATGTTACCTGGATCCGTTTCTTGTGCCTCCTGCGCTCCGCCATGATCCTCCAACTCACTCAGCTCCTCCGACGTGCGCGAGGCTGTCCACGCGCATAGAGCGTGTAGTATCGCGAGACTAACCGATTAACGGTTAAAACCATTGACTAAAGCAATGGTTGAAACATTGGGTTGAAAGCAAAGTTACAACAGTTAACCTTTGCAGTTAAACAGCAATCTCGCCTCATGGTCTTATTGGGAGCTCTTCATCCGCATTATCTTTTTCTATGCACACAACAGGACTATGGAGCCAAATCTGGGCCAAAAGGTTTATTAATTCGAAAAAAATGTGATTAAAAACCTAAAATTTGAAATTGGACATTAAAGTTTTCATCCTGGATTTGTCAATAGACTGTCCTGTACTAATGGCCATCTTAATTTTTTTTTGTCATTATTTTATATTGTATTCTGTTAATTTTATGTCTTAATGTGAAATTTACTTTATCTGTAGCCTAGTAAATATGTAGATATAAATATGTAGATAACTGCCATTACGTCAAGGGCCTGACTCTGACTAGTGTTTAAAGTGTTCACAACATATTCCTGGTTGATCACACCAAAAAAGGGGTATTTATTTTAACCGTTGTAGCATTAAAATGCACACTTTTTAGCTACACTGGCTACACATTCCTTCTCATCTTTTCGCATGTAGGCCTACTATTATACTCATAAAGAACTAGGTTACAACCCTCCTAGTACTGCACAAATACTAGAGAAAGCCTTGGGCCGTGAGGAACATCCGAGGTTACACCCACCACTCTCAAATAAAAAATATTTGATCAGGCTTACAATTTGGTAAACCTTTACACTAGTAAGGGATTCTCTGCAAACAGCTGCTACCTGCAGCACATTCACGCTCTAAACAGGATTTAGTTGATTTTAATTTTAGGATATAAAGATGTGCAATTACATCATGCCGTGACTCTATGGGAATACGATACAAAACACTTGTCACTTAACTACTTACCACTTAAAAAAAATAAAAAATAAAAAATCTGGATTTGTATTACTAGATACTAATGCTCCAGTACAATTCAGAGGGAAACATTGTACTTTTTACTCCACTACATTTAATAATACAAAATATAATCAACTAATAAATTACGATGTAATCTATAAAGATTTTACTTTATCGATCCATTCATTCACAAGCTACCCAGCAGTATATATACCTGGTGAAAAATAAGACCCATCTTTACCAGCTACAACATTAAAGTAATAGGGTACACATGAATGCATCAATAATTCATTAATATAACAAACATTATTCTCAAATGGGCCATTCTGCATAATGGGTACTTTGTTTAAAAAACAAAACTTCGATCCAATCCATTAAATCTTCTGTATTATTTAAAAACATTTCATTGTTAAAATCAAGTTATCCTTACTTTTAAATTTTTATTTTTAGAATTGTGAATTAATGTCATATGTTCATTATTGTTTTTGTTTGCTACTTGTCTTGATAGCACCCCCTTGAAAACAGGATGATGCAATTAGAGAGGCTAACTTGTTTATAATATACTGTATTTATTCAGTCTTCATCAGCAAATGGATTTTTCTTGGTTGTTATTGGAAATGTAAAAGGGAGTTACAGGTGCAGGTAATAGGTTTTTGCCAATTTTCATGGCTTTTATATGTTTTTTCTCAAAATATGTTATCCTTACTCTTCACTAATTTGTTCTTCACCACAACATGAAAACGTTACTGCAGCTTCTTATGTAGAAAAACACTTTATTTACAATTCAACAAACGCAAAAAGGTATCAAACAATCAAATCCAAAACACGTACAGTCGATATTTCATTATTCCATCATTCCATTATAAAACCATTCCCAAATGATTCCTATGGTACTCGACCTACTGGAGAAATCACACTTAGCAGCTTAAAAAAGGTAAGTAAATATAGTTTAAAGCTACAAGGATGTTTAGAGACTAAGGCCTGCAATGAAATAAAAAAAGGGACCTTCTTAGTGTCTTGTATCACAAAATCAACATCAGTTTCACTCAACAGTTAGACCCAGTTGTTGTTGAAAATGAACACCAATCAGCCACAACATTAAAACCACTGACAGATGAAGTGAATGACATTGATCATGGTTCTAGTGGGAAACCCTGGGTCCTGGTACTCATGTGGATGTTCTTTGACCCATAAAACCCTCCCAAACATTGTTTCACACAAAGTAAACCCCCTCATGCCAACAGCACTCCATGGATTGTAATTTTTCAGTCACGTTCCATGTGGCCTAATCAGATTTGCAGTGTAACGAGATGATCAATGTTATTCATTTCAACTGTCAGTGGTTTTAATGTTGTGGCTGATCTGTGTATGTACATATATATGTAAAATACAAATATTTAGCAGAAACCCGAACCTATAGTGTGAATCCGTGCATTAAATGCCCAGGTAGCACATAGTAAAAAAGCTTCTTCAATCCAGTTAATCATTATGTAAACAAATCCAGCACTGTGGCAGCGGGAGCTCAGGTATTGCCATAGGTGCAGACTGGGCCTGCTTAGGTTTGCATCAGTCCACATTATCAGTGCCGATCAGGCCATCTCGCTGCTGGCAGATGGAGGGGAGTTGTTTTCTGTCTCGTGAAGGTGCTCTGTGGATTTGAGGACATCAGGGTCTCTTGGACTCGCCATCATATCCTCACTGTTGCAGTTCACAGGGGAGCCAATCTCTGGTGAGCGGTCCCCGGGCTTCTCTGGAGTGGCCTGCAGGCTGGCAGTGGAGAGCGGCAGGTTCATCATGTACAACATGTTTCCCAGGCGCCTGGACACCTGGAGGAAGAAAGAGAGTTGACACATATTAAACCACAGACTGTTAATTTAATCACATAATATACCTGTGGAGGATAGGAAGTGCTGCAGAGGGTGGTCACACTTAAACTGCTGAACATCTGATTTTCTTATGATTAAAAGTCAAAATGTCTGCTGTGCTATAATATTAGATACACCTGACACAATAACGTAATCAGGTAAAATAGTGTAACTACTTCAGTTACATAATATTGTCATTCTGTTACTCCATATTGTACTTCTCCTTGCCTGTTAAAAGTGTTTTTTGTGTGCAGTTTTTCCTTACCTAAATCAAAGTCTAAGGACAGAGCATGTGGTACAGATTTTAAAGCCCCCTGGGGCAAATTTGTGGCTAGATATGTTATAAATGAATATTACTTGATAAGACTTAAACTACTATAGATTATAAACGTTAGTGTTCAGGGCTCAATCAGAATCTGCGTTCCTCACCTGTGAGCGGATCTTAAGAGCTGGTCCCAGCTTTAGCCCCAGTGTGTCCAGTAGATGCTCCTCTGATAGGAGGGGCAGCGTCTCCCCATCGATCATGTGGTCCTTGAATGTCTGCAGAGTAAAATAACATAATGTGAGCACAACAAAGACACAATGAGAAACAAAAAAAGAAGACAAAGAAAAGAATAGGAACCGACCTGAGCATATTCTGAACACGTGGGTATACCGTTGATAAAGTTGTAAACATCATTCACTGTCCACTTCCTTATGTCTTCAGACACCTCATCACCATTTATAAAGAGATTGGGTGGACCTGGAATAATTAATGACATACATAATTTGTTGGTGCTTTAACATACATCTTAAATCACTAAAAGAATATATTTAGATATTTAGATGTTGTTCCCCCCCAAACCCACCAGGTGGAAGGAAACCATTTCCAGGGACTGGGAACATGTAAGGCATGCCTGTGAGCGCCCCACCGGCGGAGGGATACATGAATTTCTCCTGGAAAGCTGAACATTGGCTGGATATGTCTTTATCATTTGTGCTGCTATTGGCCACATCTGAGCAGCCATCTTGACTGTTCACACAGGCCTTACGCAGGCCTGGCTCCCCCTCTTTGTAGTTCTTCCTGCTTCCTGTGGCGAGCTCTGAGTCTATTTTCACTTGATGATGTGTCTTGCTGTTGGTACACTCCTCCCCTATGTCCCCCTTTGCCTCCACCTCTTTCTCCTCCCCTGATGTGGCTCCTGGACTCTCCTCTACACTTTTGTCTTCGGTCTGGCCCTTCAGGTTGGCACCATGGCTCTCTGCGCTCTTGTGAGCAGTCGGCCTCCTTCCGGCCCTGCGTCCCCTCTCTCTGTGCAGCGTGCTGATTGGTGGGTAAGGGCTGGCTGACATGAGTATGCTGTTGGAGTGCAGTTCGTCCAGGGTGGGACGGTGGACGAAGACGTCATGGCCGTCGGGCATGCGCTGACGACCTCTGAACGCCATGGGGTTGGAAGGGTACGACATGGGATTATCAATTCCCATAAGCCCCTTCTGGTGGGCATTCTCCAGCTCCTTCTGATGCAGGATGGCATTCATCTCCATTCTGAGCGGGAGCACAGACGAATATTAGACATATTTGTGCAACAGTGATAGTGGACACACATCACATTAATCACCTTATACTTTGTTGAAGCAGAAGGAACTGAATAAAGCCTGATCATGCATGAAACATTTTTTTCAGCAAAAGGTAATGCAGACTTGTGTGTAGGTGGAATGTCTGCACACACTACCTGGCTATATTTTGCTTGTGAATGAGCTCCTGTCGCCGTGCAACTGTTTCCATGGGCTCAGAGGGAAGGAAGCCATAGCCAGCTGAGGAACAGAAACAGAGAGAGAGAGAGAGAGAGAGAGGGGCTGTTAATGCTCATTCACATTCCTTTGAGACAGGCTGGGAATCTTCTCAGGCATGAAGTGCATCGGGCCATGCTCACCTGCTCCAGGGAACGCTCTCCCAGTGAGGACATTGGCATGTGGAGGTAGAGGTGGACCCAGGTGAGGTCCCATGTGCATCTGTCTGGCATCGGATGGTACCATCTCGGCGGGGGGAACCAGTTCCCTAATGACAGAAAAGCATGGAAAATCAGTCATATCTTGACATGATATAAAGAGGATTGCATCTTTAATAACTAACTGTTTTGTCAATGATTAAGGTTGTTTCAGTTCAATAAAAAAATTGTCACTGTACAGTAAAGTGAATCATTTTTTCTCTCAAGTAGCCATGTCTTCTTTGTGTATGCACCTGTAACTGACAATTTTCAGGGGTGCCCTTTACCAGTGAGCTACCGTTTCAATTTTAGAGTAAGTTCAGGTACAAACCTCTCCATGAAGCGAGGCTCGAACTGCGCTGGGACCCCCTGTAACCTCTGCTGACCCTGCGCGAGGATCTGCGGAGCCATGGCCATCTGGTTCCTCATGATCATCTCTTGCCTCTGCCTCAGCTCTGCAAGAGAGCAATAAAGCACACACAGGTCACCGGGAGGCCGTAGCTGCAATACAGCTAACACCACCAGAGACATGAACTGGCTGTGAAAGCTGGAGACTGCAGCAGGTAACAATCCACTAGAAACAACACATGGCAGGATATGTCATTAAGTTGGATTAACCTGTTTGGAACCCATGACTGGAACCAAATTCAGACACTTTATTCAAATTCCAAAAAGTTATAAATCTAAGTTCCGCACCTGTTGTATTTTTTTAAATAAGTTTTTTAAATTTTACTTGGGCTCCTTTTATATTTTGTGTTATTACAGGATGTCGCTTCATCTCCTCTGTATTGCTATTTCTCACCTCCAGCTGACATCCCGTTGACCAGACGGTACCAGTGCTTCTCATCCAAAGCCCCCTGCTCTCCCAGTGCCGTCATCTTCCTCAGCTGCTCCCGTGGGGTCATGACACACACGACCTTTGACCTCCACCTGAATACTGTAGAAGTTTTAAAGTTTTAAAAAAGTCAAGGTCAAACCAAGAGCCGCATTCCTGCAAACTGGAACAGACTTTCACAAAATGGTTACTATTATATTACATGATATCTTGTAGCTTTGAAGTCTAAATTCAGAGAAAATTGAACTTAGATGATGGATGGATGTATACATTTTTTAATGTGTTAATGCTGCCACTAGGAGGCAGCATATTTCTATACAAAAAGCTGTCTAGTCATTGACTTAGTGCTTGTCTTTTTCTTAAAAAGAAAATGTAATTTTCTCACTAAAAGACCAACCAACAAACATACAAACACACTTTGTCAATAAACACTGTCATCATATACATAAGAAAACATGGGTAAAATATATTTTATTTAACAGCATTTTAACTGCATAGAGGATTGTGTTTTTTTTGTCGCTGCAGTGTCACAGTCAGGTTAGTGAGCTTATTTTCACAAACTATCTGTGGTGTTTTTTTCTCATTCTTTTCGTTTTTTCAATCAGAGCTGTGACATTGAAATATCTTTACCTATATATATATATATATAAACAGGGACTAGAAGCAACTGCCCATATGGGATTCCTGCACACACAGACACTGACCAAATTCATTCTCTAACCTTACTCTCACCTCTACCCTAGTATTAAGCATTAATCTTAAACCTACCTTAACCCTAACCATCACCGTAACATAAACCTAATCCTAAACTTAAATCCAAATCCTAACCTTACTACTAACCCCTTCAGGCATGAAGACCAGCAGAATTTTTTTCTTATCTTTCTATCCTTGCAAGCACATTTGGTCCTCGTAAGAATAGCAATGCAAGGACACACACACATACAACCGCACGTCCACATGCCAAATGGCCACATTGTTCTTGGCTGAGCCTGCAGCCTGTGTACACAATCACAATCGACTTAGACACCTCCAATTAGCCTTCTACAGTGCAGAAATCCCATTACAAAATATGATACTGTAAACGACAGCGCAGTAATCCAGCTTTGCTAATCCAGGACGAGTGTGCAATATGTGTCTGAATGGATGAATCTGAATCTGCGCTGCAAAAATTTCACCATCCGCCTTTTCATATGATATTGTTTCATGGTGATCATAATTGTGTTTGTTTGACAGGTTTGTCAGTGAATGGGTCATGTGCAAACTGTGCACATATCCTCTGTTGTCCCCTCCCCCAGAAAAATACTGCCATAAGATTTGCCCCAAGGCCCTTGTGCATTATCCACAGTCACTCAAGTTCCCTCTGAAGCCCATCTAATCTGAGGGCTGTAATCCTCCTATTAGTCCTGCAACAGTCTGCTAGCTACATCTGCTGACCTGCCTACAGACCGCCCTGCTGGCCTGTCCAACCCCCCATCCCCACCTTCCCAGGCCCCTGCTACCCCGAGGATCCTATTAGCTAAGTCCTGGCTATACAGCACTTTAAAGGGATGTGTTGGAGGTAATCCACACGTTTAGAGTTTTACCCTCAGCAAACCTTGCCTGTAAGCATCCCGGACAATACACCCTAAGTGCTAAGCCTATTAGCCTCCATTAGCTCCCAGGATGTCCTAAAAACACCTTGGGGATAAATCTGGGGATGCAATCGGTTTATGTGGAGCTATGTGGCGCAAACACATGCACCCTGCCACCACCTACGTCTCTGCCAATGTCATAACAGCTAGCATCAGCAAATAAAGAAGACATGTATTTCAACATTTATGTCTCTGTAATTCCCCAGTGGGCACTAAGCCATGAGCCTCCTGGCCTCATGCAATATATTATTGCCTGGGAACTAATGATTTACACTTTCACGTGTAATACTGCAGGCCTAAACTGTTTGTGTTTCAAGATGATTGGACTTTGTTAGTGTTGTAGTTTGAGTGGATGAAAAGTGCACATATTTAATGATTAAATTTTGAAAGTAAAATGATCAAAATGTAAACAACGGTGATCACCGAGCCTCTGCAGAAACAGTGCATCAAGTTGTGCTCAGACAAAATACAACAAACTGGGACAGCCTGTTTGCCTCGGGATAAGAGGGTTCTGTGTTAGCACCAGATTGTGCCTCTAATTCATTAGCCATACATTCAGTCACCGAGCCTCCTGTTTCCCCAAAAAATTTATTTACTGTGATTAAAAAAAAAAACCCACTTATGAATGTATTTCCAGAATCCCCAAAGACTCCTCTAACCATCTGGATGAAAAAAAATATTCAGCCTGTTGCATGATAAAGATCTTTAAACTCAAATTGTGACTGTACTTCCTTCAAATGACAACTTGACTTTATCGCCAGTACATCAAACACTATTAGGAACCTGCCTCGGTGAGCTCACAGTGCAACAAGACCGACATTCGAATAATAAAAACATCATATACATAAGAACATATTAAAATAAGCAAAGCACCATAAATGTAAAAGATAAGCTAAACATGAGAGGTTTCACAACAATGTTACTTGATAATATTTTACTTTGTGCAAGTTGAGCAAGGAAATGCGTCCTCTCCAGCTACCATCTTTGTTTGCAACTGTGGAAACGTATTAAAAATGTTTTATCGTGCAGCAAATATTCTTTCATCCAGATAATCAAAAGAGCTCTTTATGATTCTGAAAATACAACTGTATCTTCAGGCGTATGCATGTTAAACGACTGCTGGGTATTTGTTTTTCAATGGAGTGACAAAGTGGGCCTAGGCTTGTGGGAACTTGAACACTTTGATTAGTTTGTTTTAAGTCTCTTAAGTGAAGTCATAGGCTGTGACCTAGCTGCTGTAGCACATGTTCAAACCTGAGTGTGCACAGATTTCTCTGGCAGCCACAGAATCTCACGGCGTCTGTATTTTGTGAGTGAAAACTGTCTTTACAGGTGAGCCCGGAAAAAACCCCCTCTTGTCATATTCCCTTAACGAACAGGGGCCACACCACAGCTGCCAAATCCGAGGATTGGACTCCTTGGATTTGCTGTTGCCTGGTTAATCTCATTACAAGAATGAATTAAAGGGAAAAATTGCTGACGACTTAGATGGAGCCCTGAGGAGGTCATATCAGACGAGACAGAGTATGTCTAGTCCTTCCTAATCCTCCCTCACACAACAAACACGTGCTGAAGCCACCGTGAATATTCTGTCAATTACATGAGGCGGATCAGATTTTATGAGAGTCACAAGCAGAGAGTTGCAGGTAGAATTGATTTAAGAACTACTTGTGGTGAAAGGATTAAATTAAACATAAATTAATATAAAGAAATATACAGCATGATTTAGAGGCAAATCATTGCAGTTGACAAGAAAAAAAAGGCGAGTCCATCGTGTATTTTATCATTATTTTCATGTCATTACAGAATCTGGACTAATTATTAGGTTAATTATACAGACTTCAAGGTTGCTCCTCTAATCGCATTGGCCTTTAGATTAGTCACTTACTGAGGGATCAGCAGCCTTTACTACAGTTTACTGCTTACATTATGCATCACAAGACTTAGTGTTGGAAAGCTTGGCATTTTTATGCAATTGTGATGCAAAAATTCAGCTACGTGCATGGAGGTTAAAGTTTCTGCTTTAACTCCTGATCAGGCATCAGACTCACACTCTACACTAAACCTTTCAAGAATAATTTGAGCGTAAATGTGATGTAGAGCGACTAAAACACAACCTAAACAAACCGGTCACAAGCCGAAGCATGGGGGAAAAAAACACTGAAAGAGGAAGTTTTAATGGACTTACCTTCAAGTTCAATCCAGTGAGCAGAGCTTGGAACCACTTTTTGTCCCGATTCAGGGAAAAACACAAGCCGAAAAAGTAAAGGAAAAACCTCTGCAGAGCTCACAGAACCTGTCTCTCTACTGTCCCTCTTTCACTTCCAACTAAATGGCCTCCCACTAACCAGCCAACTGGTCTGCTGCCAGCTAACTGCCTTAACTAAAAAAGACCTTTTAAATACCGATTCATTTCATCTCCATTAGATGGCCTTATCTCCTGTGGTAAATCCTCCCTGTCCTGACATCACTATGATCTCCCATCCAACTGCTTGCTGCACCTTGCAACTGATGTGTAATTACTGAAGCAGCACTGGTCCTAAGCATGGAGTGCTAAACCTCTTTCAACGTTTACCTCACTAATCCCTTGTTAGCACTTTAGACCATGGTTAAGACACCTAAATGCTTAGCTTCCTTTTCCAGTGGCAAAATGGCCAACCCCTCCTTAGCTCCCCTGCAGCCACATGCAGAGAAGCTCCATGATGCTGGTTGTAGACTGTAAAAATCCAACAGATCAGTCTGTTTTTGTTTTTCCTCACATGTCTAGTCTGGGTGTCAGAAGTATTGCGCTCCTCAGGGTGCCAAAGAGTTGACCCAAACATACTTCGTAGTAATTTGCTAGAAATCCGGCTAAATGTTGGCTGGATCATCCTCTCAGACCTCTTAATCTGACAGTTTGTGCTCACCAACCGCTTACAGCGTGGGCCTGCACGTCTTTGACTGATATTTTTTTTAATGCCTGGTGGGCAACAAGGTGTGCACAATTGGTGGGCTGAGCAGCAATTTTGTGAAACAGCTGACATGATATGAAGAGGGTGGTGTTTCTACAGTATCTCCATCTACAGCCCGCAGGACGGCAAAGAGGTGACCCAAGAGGTCAGTGCGATCCTGTGTTGTTACTTACATGTACACACTTAGTTGCCAGTTTAGTCGGTACACCAGGCTAAAACTGACACAGTCTAATGCAACAGTCCTGCAATAAATCATGAAGGATATAGTGCTCAGTTTTTGCTGAACATGTTTTGGTGTTGCTTATACTGAACAGCTGCTTTGCCTCCTTAACAGCCAGAATTTTTAGACATGGGTCATAAGTCCAAGTAGCAATCCAGCTATTTCTTCTTTTTTTATGATGATTTGAATTTTGAATTTTTCAAGTATTATTTATTCAGTTAACAGTTCAATTATATTTTATTTCCCAACATGCATTTATGGTGAGAAGAAAGAAATTCCAAATGTTCCTTAAAAATACAGAGGATATGACCTCAGTACGGTAGCTACGGCCCTGTAACATGGTGCTGAACTTGATTTTAGGCTTTCCCCCCCCTAACTTTTCTTGGAGGGCCTGATAAAACCTATTTAATTTATTTTCAAGTTTTTTTTGTTGGGCAGTTTTTAATAGCTAGTTTTGATAATTGCTTTATGTTTGTCAATTTTCATCAACCTCCATCATCTGGTTCAAATCCTAATTTCTAACCAAATATCTGTAAAAAGAATTCCCATCAGCCTCAGCTGTACTTTGGGTTTAGTGCTAATTAGCAAATGTTAGGATGCTAACATGCTAAACTAAGATGGTAATCCTGCTTTGTATCAGCATGTTAGTGTTGTAATTGTGAGCATTTTAGCATGCTGATATTAGCATGTAGCTTCAGGTAAGGCTGTGTACTGCAGCAGCTAGCTGGAGGGGTGTAGGTTGAGTTATCTTGTTTGAATGCAGTGTTTTTATACAAATATAATCCGCAGAAGCCTGCATGTTGCACCAGTGTTTTTATATCAGCTGGGTAAATTTTATATGCATATATATGCAGTCATTCTTCAATCAAACTGCCTAGTTTACTCCAAAAATGTGCCCTGTTGCGTTGAGGTCTGGAGGCTGTACAGGCTGCTGGAGGACACTGAAGTCACTGTCCTGTTTTCCCAAATTATCATGCGATAATGTGTACTATGCAGCTTATTATTCTGCAGCTATCCCTTTGACAAAATTGCAGACATGAAGAGGTGCACCTGGTCATCACCAATGCTTTGGTACACTGAGGGGTCTAATTTGTGCCAGGAAATCACTCACCACACCATTAGAGTACATTAAATGGCATGGTCCACCACTATGCCTTTGCAACCATTACACCAAATTCAGGCAACATGTACACAGACACAAGGTAAAGTTTTCTCACTCTATAGTGATAGTCATTCTCCTGTGAGATAGATAGATAAATAATTTTAACTTAAAGGGACAGCTCACCCTTAAATCAAAAAATAGGCTACCTGCAGTGCCATTTATCCATCTAGATTGTTTTGGTGTGAGTTCTCGAGTTTTGGAGAAATTGGCTATAGAGATGTTTTTGTCTTCTCTCCAATATAATGGAACTCTTAACTTGTGGTCTCAAAGCGCCAAAAAAATATGCTTGAAAAACTCAACAGCAATGTGTCTCTACAGAAATCATGTCCCATTTACTCAAGATCAACAGTTTCAATGGAACCATTTTCTTTCCGTATCATTGCGCTGATGGAAGCATGCATCTACTCACAGAGGAGACTAGCTAACTAATCTAGCTAACATCACAGCTTAGCCGAGGAGGACGCCATTCATGTTTACATCATGAGCACAAGCCTCTTGTCCATGAGTAGATACACCTTTCCTTCTACATGGTGATACAGTGTTGTTAAATAGACAGAAAATAGTTCCTACACAAAACTACTCACAACAAGGTCTGTTGATTATTTTGAATAACCTGGTCATGATTTCTGGAAAAAGACATTGCTGTTGAGTTTTTCAAATAGTTTTTTTTGGCACTTTGAGCAAAACAAGTTAAATGCCATCTAGTTCCATTATATTCAAGCAAAGGCAGACATCTTTACAGCCAATATCTCCAAAACTCAGTAACTCATATACAAATAATTTAAATGGATAAATAGCACTTGAGGTAAGAGGAAACATGAATTTGGGGTGAACTGTCCCTTTAAGAGGAGGTTACGCATTTAAAGCTTGTATGACTGTAGGAACAAAGCTCTTGCTAAAACGAGCACATGGGTAGTCTACACCTCTTTTGTCGTCAGAAGTCAAATCCTCTTCCTCACAACACATGTCCTCTTCATCCCTTGATGAGTCCTCCTCCTCACAGAGTAAATCCTCTTCCATCTCAGACAGTGACTCCTCTTCCTCCTCAGACTCCTCTTCTTCCCTAGACTCCTCTTCCATCTCTGCATGTGATTTCCTCTTCTTAGTAGCAACAGGAGGATCTTTGCTGTGAAGTACGCGATTACCAGTAGAAGAATGAATGGGTTGATCTGGATGTTGTTGGTGGAATCGTTTAATCAGGTAAGGATCCAAGATGAAGCGAGAGGGGATACAAGACCTCTCTTCAGGACCATATCCTTCCCAGTCGACCAGAAACTAAAGAGATCCCTCCCACGACGGCGAGAACGGATGATCCGGTGCATAGAGTATGTGAGGCCCCCATCAATGATACGAGGAGGAGGGGGAGGAGGTGCAACAGGCATCAAAGGACTGTCCAGGACTGGTTTAACTTTAGAAACATGAAAAGTGGGATGGACTCTCATAGATGAAGGCAGCTCGAGTCTTATTGCCACGGGATTCACCACTTTCTCAATGGGAAAAGGACCAATAAATCTGGGTGCTAATTTCCTGGATTCTACACGTAGAGGGAGCTCTCGAGTGCAAAGCCATATCTTTTGGCCCACCTGATAGACAGGAGCTTGAGACCGATGATGATTTCCAGCAGTGGAGTAACAGTCAGCAGTACGTGAAAGGGAGATTTGGGCTTGATTCCATGTCCTCCTACAACGGCGTATGAGTGCCTGAGCTGATGGACAAGATACTTCCTTTTCTAAAGCTGGGAAGAGAGGGGGTTGATAACCATATGCACATTGAAATGGAGACAAGCCCATGGCAGAACTGGTGAGCGTGTTATGAGCATATTCCACCCATAATAGTTGTTGAGCCCATGAAGATGGATTCCGGGACACCATACAGCGTAATGTTGTTTCCATCTCCTGATTTTTCCGCTCCGTCTGACCATTAGATTGTGGGTGGAACCCAGATGACAGGCTGACCGTTGCCCCAAGTTGAGCACAAAACTCTTTCCAGAATATGGATGTGAACTGAGGTCCTCGGTCTGAAACCACATCAACAGGAATGCCATGCGAAACACATGTTGAAGCAATATTTGAGCAGTTTCCTTGGCTGAAGGGAGTTTGGGCAGGAGGATGAAATGAGCCATCTTGCTAAATCGATCCACCACAGTGAGGATGATTGTGTGGCCGTCAGAGAGAGGAAGACCAGTTACAAAGTCCAATGAAATATGAGACCAGGGTCAATGTGGAATAGGAAGCGGACGCAGATGACCCGCTGGAGCTTGATGGGAAGGTTTTTGCTGGTTGCAAACCATACAGGCATTCACAAACTCTCTGGTATCCTCTTCTAACGTTGCCCACCAAAACCTCTGGCGGATGACATCCCGAGTCCTCTGGATGCCTGGGTGGCAGGTCAATTTAGAAGTATGTCCCCATTGAAGAACTTCCGACCTCAAATTAGAGGGAACAAATAGACGATTAGACGGATAGGCGCTGTGGCCCGGTTGATCTTTGATGGCAGCACTCACTCTCTCCTCAATCTCCCAGGTCAGAGAAGCAATGATAAATGATGTCGGAAGAATGACATCTGGTCTGGTGACCGAATCCTCTTCTTTCTGGAACTGCCGGGACAAAGCATCCGGTTTAATATTGCGTGATCCAGGACGATATGATAGGGAAAAGTTGAATCTGGTGAAGAACAAAGACCATCTGGCTTGGCGTGCATTAAGTCTCTTGGCGGACTGTATGTATTCAAGATTCTTGTGGTCTGTCCATACCAGAAAAGGTTGTTTCGTCCCCTCCAACCAGTGTCTCCACTCCTCCAAAGCCAACTTCATGGCTAACAGTTCTCTGTTGCCGATATCATAATTAATTTTAGCAGACATTACCCGCTGAGAGAAGAAGGCGCATGGACGGAGCTTCTGACCACTGGCTGCACACTGAGAAAGGACGGCCCCCACTCCTGTGTTAGAAGCATCCACTTCCACGACGTATTGTTGATCGGAGTCAGGAATTTGCAGAATGGGGGCAGACGTGAAACGGTCCTTCAGGTCCTGGAACGCTTCTTCGGCAGACTGAGTCCAAACAAAAGATACTTTGGAAGAGGTGAGGGCGGTAAGAGGTGCTGCAATGGTGCTGTAGTCATGAATGAATCGTCGGTAGAAGTTGGCAAAGCCCAGGAATTGCTGCAATCGTTTGCGGGAATCAGGAGTTGGCCAGGAGAGAACGGCAGACACCTTCGCTGGATCCATCTGAATGTTATTATGTGCCACGATGTACCCCAGGAAGGAAACAGAGGGAGTGTGGAACTCGCATTTCTCAGCCTTAAAAAATAGAGAGTTCTCCAAGAGATGTAACACAGCCTGAACATGATGAATGTGCTCTTTTTTTAGACTTAGAGAAAATCAGGATGTCATCTAGATAGACGAACACATGTTTATTCACAAGAGCCTGAAACACTGCTGGGGCATTAGTGAGACCAAAAGGCATGACCAGATATTCATAATGTCCATCGTGAGTGTTGAAGGCGGTCTTCCATTCATCACCTTCCCGAATGCGGACTAGGTGATAAGCATTACGTAGGTCAAGCTTAGTGAAAATGGTTGCCCCCTGAAGCAACTC
>JBBPCS010000393.1:4055127-4078534 GCA_037974645.1 Hollardia meadi
TATATATATGTGTGTGTGTGTTTTAGCACAACTACTAAATGCATAAAAGACACCATTCAGCTTCTTCAAAACAATCCCAGTTTTCAAGTATTTTTTTCTTATCAAGGGAATTAAGCTCATCTTAGTGAGATACTTGAGGTATAGCATCTTCAGGCAGGTAATCTTTTTGAGCCTACTGAAGGAGCCTGGCTCTCTTGACATGTCTGCATGCAATAAAAGAAGAAAACCTTATCTGGTGACAGTTTCAGTCTCAAGTGGCCTGATCTGAGGCAAAAGGCTGCAAAATGTTTTACAATGTGCTTTGAGGTCGAAGTGAAAAATGAAATGGTGTTTGGTGTTGGTGTCACCTGTGTCATCGGATTCATCCCATACATTCACAAGACAAAGTTTCTACAACCTTGCTAGTGGCTCTGTGATGCTGTTCTTTGGCCCTACAACTCTCACACATGGACCCCTGCCAAGGTCTATGTACGATAATCTAACCTTTACGCTAACCTGTCAATCATCTCTCTTTTCTTTTTTAGTCAGAGGCCTCTTTAAACACAAAATATCAATGTGAACAGGTGGCAGTTCTCACCTAATTCCCCCAAAATAGCCTCACATGTAAACAGGAAGGAGGGGCCACAGAATGCACATCACTGATCTATAAAAACACCTCAGGAATCCACTGCTACCCAGTAACACAGGTAAGCAAGTGGCAGGTGTGAGTCTCCCCATGAATTTCTTTTACAATTATTACTTTTTAAATTTTTTTTTTTAACTGAATGCATTTTTTTCTTTGTTTTTCTACAGGTTGTGGAGAAAAGATGAACGCCATCCAGGTGATTTCCCTCACTCTGCTGTCCGTTCTGGCAGCCAACGCTCAGGTCATCAAGCCAGGAAGATGCCCGCAGCCTGCTGTTCAGGAGAAATTTGATGCTGCCAGGGTGAATACTAAACCTAACATTAGGCCTTCAAACATGAGTTGTCCCACTAAACAAAAATGACCACCTAATGCCTCAAGATCACTTTATCAAAAGTAACTTAATTTCACGCTCTCATGTCCGCTGTGCTTCCTCTGCAGTATCTTGGTACATGGTATGATATCCAGAGACTGCCACACACCTTCCAGAAGGGCGAGTGCAGCACTGCCACCTACAGCCTGAAGAGCCCTGGAGTCGTTGGTGTCCTCAACAGGGAGCTGCTGTGAGTACTCCACCTACATCACTAATGGATTTAACAATAATTTTGCCATTTGGTCATTAAAGCGTATGTTTGGCTACTAAAATAGAACTGAGGCATACGGAAGGTCTATTTCACTATTTATTTATATTTTAAGTTTTACGCAGCTTAAATTTGTTAAGTAGTAAAACTATTAGCTCAAACGATGCATCTCTCTTAAGAATATATTCTTTCCAATACTGTAAATTAGTTCTTGGCTCTGAACTCACAGAGTCAGATGGTTTAGTTTCTGCTGTTTATGTTACTGTTTCTAATATACTGTCTGTTTGGTTTAGTGCTGATGGGACCATTGACTCCATCAGCGGCTCTGCCATGGCTAAGGACCCCTCTGAGCCTGCCAAGCTGCTGGTCTCCTTCTTTGAGAGTAAGAATCCCTAATTTTATTACAAACCCTCTTGGACACTGGGAAAACTTTCTACTCCTACACTTGCAGTTGCAGTTATACGTCTTTATTGATATTGCAGATGTAGAAATTCCGAAAACGGACAATAGACAGAGATAACTGTCCCTTTAAACCTCCAGACTCTCCCCCTGCCCCTTACTGGGTGCTGTCCACCGACTACGACAACTACTCTCTGGTCTACAGCTGCACCGACCTTGGTGTGCTGCACGTGGAGTTTGCCTGGATCATGAGCAGGCAGCCCACCCTGCCTGAGGAGACCATGGAGGAGCTGCACAGCACCCTGTCCTCCATCGGAGTCAACGTGGACAAGCTGCTCACCACCAACCAGGATCCAGCTTACTGCAGCGCCATGAACCAGTAAATAGACCGAGATTAGCCTCCAGACTGCTGTGTGGTGCTTGTGTACTCTCACTGTATATCTCATGCAAAGTCAATGCAATAAACTTATTTAAACGGTTTTTAAAGGTTTTTGTTGTCTTTTCTGTGGGCTTCTGTGGTGGTCTAATGTAATATGATATAGATAATTGATTAACTGCTTGTTACAGCGCCTTTGCTGTTTTTGTCTGCTAAAATTGCTTTGATGAATGGGTTTAGCCTCTGATAAGTAGTGGTGGAAGAAGTATTCACATCCTTTAATTAAGTAGAAGTAGAAATACCAAACTGTAAAATGCTCCAAGTAAAAGTTTTCTTGAGTAATAGTATCTAAGTATAATCAGGAAAATGCACTTAAAACATTTAAGTAAACATACTTAATTCAGAAAAATGTCTCTTGTTACTGTAACACCATCTGTTACACCATTTTATATTATATCATTAGATTTTTATTTTTCATGCATTAACGTAAAAGGATTTTGCTATTATAGTTGGTTAAAGTGGAGCTCATTTTGGACTATTTTGTGTAGAACTGCAACAAAAAAGGTATTTTCATTATGGATTGATCTGATTATTTACTTGATTATCGTCTCCTTTAATCAATTGATTTTTTTTGGTTTGTAAAAATAGTGAAAACAGTGAGAAATGTCGTCACAATTACCCAGAACCTTTACAATGTTTGTTTTGTCCAACCAGTCCAAACCTCAAAATGATTAACAATAAATTATAATTATTGATTTAGTTACAAGGAAAAGCAACAAATGTTCACATTTGTGAAGCTGGAACCATAAAATGTTATTTCATTTTCTGTCAATCAACTAATTGATTAATCAACTGATCATTTTAGCTGTACTTGTTAGTTTAATTCACAACAAAACATTTTATAGACTGTTTTGTGTGTAGAATCTTGATGTGTAACTAGTTAGCTGTCAGATAAATGTAGTGAACTAAAAGTACAATATTTCCTTCTTAGATGTCGTGGAGTAGAAGTATCTTATAGCTACAGTATATCTTGTTTATCTATTCATATCTTTATCTACTGCCGGGTAAGCTCGTGAATTTCACCAAATTATAATGTATTATTAAGGATCAAAATAAGACTTAATTGATAAGTCTTATTTTGATCCTCAAAATTATACATAAGTACTGTACTTGAACAAATGTTCTTTCCACCACTGGTCCCTGACAGGCAGGATTCACAGGTGAAGCTACTTGGACAAATAAGATGTGTATGCTGCACGTTCATTATTTACATTTTATTAAATGTACGCTCTAGTACTAATTTGCCTTGTAGTTCAGAATAAGCCTTACGGGTCTAAAGACAAAACACGGCACAACATGCATTCTTTCTACAGGTTTATTGCACTGACTTCCATCACATGTCGAGACACCACACAGAACTGTCATAAACTCATGTCGGCCTGCCTCACAGTACTGTAGGCTGACACGGGAGTATCTCTGTTTACTGGTTCATGGCTCTGCAGTAAGTTTCATCTTGGTTGGTGGAAACCATCTTGTCCACATTGACTCCAACAGAGGACAGGATGCCGTGCAGCTGCTCCACGGTCTCCTCGGACAGGGTGGGCTCTCTGCTCAGGATCCAGGACAGTTCCATGCGGAACAGGCCGAAGTCTGTGCAGCCATAGACCAGAGAGTGACCCTCATAGTCGGTGGACAGCACCCAGTAGGGACCAGGGGGAGATGCTGCAGGAGAGACCAGTATGAGAGTCTGCTGGAATATTCAGCACACAAGTAACTACTGATAATGAATGAACCTGAGTGTTAAGATATTTTTAAGAATTAGATTTATTTACTTTCATAGAAGGAGACCTCAAGCTTGGCAGGCTCAGCAGGGTCCTTGACCTTAGCAGAGCCGACGATAGAATTAATGCTTCCATCATCACTAAAAACAGAGAGTTAAAGCATGAGAGAATTTATTACTTCAGTCATGTATTTCCTTTCACTTAAGAGTCTAATTTTTGATGTTGTATTGCACGTATATTCTCCTTTTTTCACAAAATGCTTCTGAAACAGTATAAAAGATCATGTTCATAGAGCAGGCATTGCAACAGTCCTGTGTGGAAGCTCTTCCATCTCTAGGCTGTTTTTACTAAGTTAGACAATAAAAACACTTTATAAGACATTTGCTGCTGACAGGGACAATAAGTGAGTAATTATAGCTCCAAAATTACGACTTTAAGCAGTAATACTAAAACCCTAAAATCTAAATTTGGACATGTACTCACAGCAGCTCTCTGTTGAGGACCCCGATGACACCAGGACTCTTCAGGCTGTAGGTGGCAGTGCCACACTCACCCCTCTGGAAGGCTGTTGGCAACTTCTGGATCTCATACCACTTACCAATGTACTGCAGAGGAAACACAGGATTTCACTCACTTTTGGCACTGAACATTTACTTCATCGTAGCAATGGAAAGATAAGAAAAAAAACAGTTTAGTATTCACCCTGGTGGCATCAAAGTTGGCCTGAACAGCAGGTTTGGGACATTTGCCAAACCTCAAAACCTGAGCACTGGCTGCGAGAACAGACAGCAGAGTCAAGGAAATCACCTGCAGGGTCTTCATCTTCATAACCTGCAGAGAACAAAACAGACAGCACGTTGGAACAGTCAGCTTTACATCAGGAGGTTGCTCCTGAACTCAGTGTAGAAGACCTCATTTTTGAGGGTTAACCACAGAAGGAAAGAGCAGGAGACATGTACAGATGTGAAGAGGATGGCTGCGGTCTGCTCACCTGTATGTGTGCAGGACGTTCATTTTTGAGGGTCTTTTATACATCTACGGACCTGTAGCTTCATTATTGATCACATTCTTTAGAGCCTACTCAGTGTTTACATGTAAAAGCGTGATAAGGATGTGGAGTAAGTGCGAGAGTTTGGCACCTGTTCAAATGGTACAACACTGTTCAAACAGGCCTATCTCTGCAGGAGTGCATTTGCCTCATTCACTCTTCTCTGTCCATTCATCTCAATGAGACTTCTCTTTAGTATCATCTTTTCGAATCTCATGAAGAACAGCAAGATAAATGTGAAAATTAGAAACAAGATGAATAATAAACACAAACAAGATCCGAGAAACAAAAATCACATAAAAGATCAAAAATATGTGCTTCAATAGACAGTAAGCGAGTATCAAAGCAGCCAGCTCATATTCTGTGAACTAAAAAAATACATTTTTCATTTTGTGGATTAAAGAGGCCACATTTCCTCTTCTTAGGTTTGGTTTCATTTAACATTAGCTGCTGCTTAACTTGAATATTATAATATTCTCCCCAAAACTACAACCATAAAACCATTAGTATGCCATTCTCCTACATATTTATATTATTGAGAGAGATGGTTGCATGGTCAATCAAACGTTTGATCTTCATTTAATTATTAAAGAAATAGTTGTGTCTTACTCTCTTCTTGCTGAGTTAGATGAAAAGATCCATACCATCTCTCATGTCTGTATGGTAAATAAAAAGCTACAGCTAGCACGCTAACAAGGGGAAACATTCTCTGTCTGTCTAAAGCTAAACATTTAATAACATTTAATTTGTACAAAAACAATGAGCTGAGAGAGCAGGAAATTACTGGTGCTGGCTAAGAAGCAGCCCCACATAACAGCCAATAAAACCACAAATTCTCCTTTTTACTTTCCATTTTTTGTATGTATTATAACAAACCAGATGTGTTAATCAGTGAGCTTTACCGGCATCAGTCTCTCAATTGTTACACTTACTGGTAAGAGTCTCAGATGAACATTTACTGCATCTTTCTGCACCTCAGGTTTTCCTCCTCGAGTCTTCTAATGGACACACAGGTGTAAGGAAAGCTTAATTGAGCACAAGTGCATCTGGTTTTCTTGATGCACCACTCCCACATCAGCTCTCTCTCTGGACTCATTTTCAAACCCTGCCCTGCTTTTACAGAGAGCTTTAAGGGCCTTGGGAACCACTTGCACTGGAGATGGGTTGAAGGTGAAGCAGTCTTTGTTGGTTTTAGAAGCGATGGAGAAAACATTCTCGGAAAAAGAGCTGCAGGACAGAAAATGCTCATTACAAACAATCAGCATTTACACATAGTTAAGCAGAACAGTCACTGAAAATATGGTCAGAACTGCAGGTTGTGATAAACAACGCCGTCAGTTGTTGAATTTTAATCTGCTTATTGTTTCTTTCAATGAATCATATACATCCTCACTTTTCTAATGCTTCTGGTAAAGTATTGAAGAATAAAACTGTTGTCTCATTAAAGTCCAAGTGTGTTTTCATAAAGTGGTTTCACAGCAAATATTATGTTTAACTCCTAAGAGGAAAGTGTTTTTCAAAGCTCACTCCCAAACATTCACAGACAAGATGGATCCTTTGAGTCGAAGGCAGTGTTTTATTTTGTCAGAGATGAAAAGATCAACCCCTTTATTTTTTTTTGTAAGTTTCTTGCATTTCCACTTGTAACATAACAAGACTAAAGCTGTTTACCAAATGTATACTACTTACTAATTACACAGTGTGGACCACATGCTCTTCCTCAAAGTATATTATCTTAGTTGGTATACAAAAAAAGCAACACATTAATTAGAACTTTATACTAACAGGAAGTGATACATGTGCAACGTCTGATGTCCATTACATTGAGACTTTGGAAAGTCACTGCAGTTAAACAGAAAGAAAATATCTTGTTTTCCACAAGCTTTCTGGAGGTGTTTCACTGCCATCCACAATTTATTTATCACAGATAAATAGACATGTGGGCAAAAAAACAAAAAAACAAAGCGACCATCAGTTTGTTCCAAAACAGTGCAAACTGACAATTTAAACATCAGGTGACGTACAAACACCAACCAGCACATAATTGTATGATAGAAACCATCTGTGAATGAACGACCCAGAGGTGGCCCCTGGAGTAAATATATTGAATTAACAAAGAAAGCATAGAAAATTATGAAGAGAATATTAATAAATATAAATGTATTTTTAAAAAACCATATCAATTAGGCGATCCGTATCAAATAAGAACAAATAGCATGTAATTTAAAAAAGAAAAAAAAGAGCTATATGACCCCGTTAGGTTAAATCCTATAAAAAGGATAGAGAGACAATCCCCAGAGATAAATCAAGACAGAATACAAATATGAAAAGAGGCAACTATAGGCAGCTGATTGGAAGCTCTGACCCTGTCCACCAGCTTGAATCTTTACGAGCCCAGTAGATTGTAGACCAATCCGACGACCGATTTGTGTGTTCCGCCATCTTGCCGCGCCACCATTATTGCGGTGGCAAGTCGTAGTGACTCTCAGTCTGCTGCTGCCTGCTGACAGTAACAGCGCATGGGTAGTTGGATTGACGACGTTAGACAGTGGCCTCCAGTTACTGATGAAGGTATCTTATACGGATGGCGATCTTAACGTTATTCAACATATTCAACATTGGTTAGTTGACAAAAGACAATAGACAATAGCCAGAATATAGAATGGTGAAGTAGAGAAAATCCATATCCACCACACGTCAATGGTGAAGGCCTGTGTAATGTAGTAACGTTACTGTACTAGCTAGCTGATGTTATCATAATCAATCGAGAGCCACATTGAATCATTGAGCAACAAAATGTCAACTACAGGTCATTCATTGAGGGTTAAAATTACCTGAGCTCCAGATGGGTTGGACAAATATTACACATCATTCTTAAAGGACCTGTCCGATACTCACAGTCCATTAAGAACTATCATAATGTTGAATTAACCCTGCAGAGGACGGAGGGTAAAGTTGTAGATGCGAATTGTGACTGTATGGCCAACAGAGGGAAGTGTTGCAGTCATAGAGCAGGACTACTTTACAAAGTTGAAGTTTGCCAGAGCAGCTGAGAACTGCACATGTTCTTCCAGATTTCCTGGACATGGTTATCAAAAGTAACACTAGAAAACATAGAAAGTAAAGTAAAAAGAAACAGCTGATCACATCGTAGGACAACTTGCATTCAAACGCTCGGATATTGTACGGAGACGCCACTGCAGTAATGGCGACTTAACTACTCCTGGTACCTTCTGGGATTCATCTTTAATAGACACAATGTGAATATAGATAATAATCCATAAATCAATCTAACAATCTGAACAAGGAATCCTAATATAGTGGGAACCCTATTAGATTACAAGAAGCAACTCAACAGCAATTCTTCATTCAAACCCTTGGGGGCCTCTGTTTGTAATGTGTGGACCCAATGTTTTGACTTCTGCCACTACCGTATACACCCCATACATTTTTACAAATTTTGGAGCACTGCGCGCTGCTATTATTCACATTTATTAATTTTTTTTCCACCTGGGAGCAGCTTCTCTATTTCCTTTGTGCATTGCAGTGGGAGTGTAGTATCCATCACCAGTACTCTAAAAAAAAAGAAGAAGATATTTAATATGCATTCAGTATTTTTTCAGTAAACTTTATTTTGCTATTTTTCTAGTGTAAACACACTATATCAAAAAACCTGCTTAAAATCTGTATGGTCGCATTAAAGTCTGTTTTGAGCTAAATGCTAACATCAGCATGCTAAGAAGCTAACAGTGACAATGCTAACGTGCTATCGAGGCAGGTATAATGTTGAACCATGTTCGATACTTTAGTTTAGTGTGTTAGCATGTTAACATTTGCTAATTAGTACTAAACCCAAAGTACAGAACTGATGGAAATGCTGTTAGTTTTACAGGTATTTGGTCATACTGTAAGTATTGGACAACTTAAAATTTTGACACAAGAGAGGAGAATTTAAATGATCGCCAAAGCTGTTAAAATTCATCTTCAGAGGGAGACGACTGACTGATTCAAATTTCATGGCAACCATCCAACTGTTGTACAAACATTTTACTCAAAATCACAAAGGAAAAGTCAGGGGATCACCAAAATCAGAGGGATTTATCCTGTGGGGATCATGAATGTTTGTACCAAATGTCCATCCAATAAATGTTGAGACATTTTAGTCTGGACCAAAATGGTAAACCAACCGACCACTGACATTACCACCCATGTACGCCAAGACAATAGACAATAGCAAAACATAATTTTTATTCTGCTGTTAAACTGCATTCTCTTTATATTAAACAAGACTTAAATGATCTTTTTTCATGTACATTAACCATTGCCACAACATAACCTGCAACTGAACTGTACCTATTGTTTTGGATGAATGAGACAAAAAAGGTCATTCAGTGGTTGTATCGATCCTCAGTGGTTCATGTTGTTGCAGTTTTTGCTCATGGCAAAGTGGATTTTCACTTGAGAAATGACCTCTGCTCTGACCCTCCAATGTGACACATTCCCAGGTATGTTTGGCCATGAAAAACCATGAAAATAAAAGCAATGTGTTCTTATCTTTGTTAAAGGATAACCACATACTATATCATCTTAACCAAACATTCACCTGCAGTCACTGTGCTGATAACGCTAAAAGCTTATAATGTGTATTCAAACATGTCATACTCCACAGAATTCGCATACTATCGCATACTAAGATTTACAACATGCTTATTTTTTTACACCATACATACCAAATAGACCTTTGACTTTGCTCTGGTCTCTTAACACATTATTTTACTTTCTGGTGAGCAAAGCAAGGTCAAGAAAATTGCCTTGGAGAGATTTACCTACATCAGGCAGACAGCAGATTCCTTGGCTTTTTCTACAGATTCTTTTTCCTCACAGCAAAATGTCATCGTTCAAGAGATAAATTTCTCTTAGATAAAATGAAAATGACAGATATATTCTTCGGGCGCCTGTGGGTTTGAGGTCTTGATCATGAACTTTACCGTCACTGGTTCAAGTCCATGTGAGAACCCTTTTTGCATGTTGTAAGTCTGTAACTTGTCATATTTCTACTTTTGACTGTCTAATTCTATGGAAGACAGGCAACATTTTAGTTTGAGGATCGTCAGAGCATCCATTAAAGCCACATTATTGTCTGATTTGAAAACAAAATCCTATTTTAATTTTTACTTAATTGTTTTCATGCCCTGCTGTAATTTCTTTCTTTCTTGTGTAAAAGTTAATTAAATGATGTATTTTTCAGCTACAGAACAATCCTTTTGACTTGCTTTCAGGCAACAATTTATAAAAATACAGTAAAGCTGCAGCTGCACCAATTCTGTGAACATTTGTCGGTTTCAATACAGGTGAAAGGCCACATGATGTTGTGAACTTTGTTGTCCTTCAGCAGCAGGGAATATTCTCAACTATGTTTGTGTGTTACGGCATACATTACAGAATTTTCACTTCCACATGTTTAACCTTCAGTGTGTGTGTGTGTGTGTGTGTGTGTGTGTGTGTGTGAGTATGTGTGTGTGTACACAGGTGCCAGGAGCCCCAACGGGACCCCATTTGTAGTGGCATGTGAGACTTTAGTGTAGCTGTCATGTAACCCTGTCAATCATGGTTGATGACCACTGAATTTGCCCTCCATGAAATAGAATAAGGGAAAAAAACAAACAAATTAGTAGCATGTGATCAAAACAATTATGGGCCAAACTTTTGATGAAATGCTCCAGGCTAACAGTCTCTGCATACTTACATTCCTCTTTTATATTCCTTCCCCTTTTGATATTTTTCTCCATCTTTGAGCCAATATGCCGAGTTGTGTTCGGCTCTTTCCTTGATCATCTACTGACCAGTCAGACTCATTGCCTCCATCCAGGGAAAAACCTGATGCCTTTGCTTTAACCAGGCTTTGATGTTTCTGGGCGCAGCAACAAGTCATTCCTCTCTGAAGTGTATTAGCTGGAAATTGAGCTTTTTGATCTTCCCCTTCTTTAATTTAACCTCGTTTGTAGCCGTGGGGCTTTGTCTGAAAGCAGACAGCATTTAATTGTGTTGCATTTAGTTGGCACTGTTTGGTTTAAACAGTTTTGTGTGTTTTATACCTTGATTTGCATTTTTGAAAATCTGTTTTTGTGTGTATTTTGCTGCATGACCACGTTTCTGGTCATCATCAAATGGTATCAAATGGATGATGATGTCCTTTTGAATGAACAGATTAGGTTGGTACATGATCAGCACTCATATGACAGCTCACGTTTTTTATCTACATCAACATGTAATCAGTCATTTGAACTAAAAGTCAGGTTTTGTTTGTTTTTCTGCCTCTGTTCTGACTACTTACAGCAAAATTGTCTGCGCTTATTTAACATTACTTACTTAGCAAGATCACACACTTTACACACATATCATGTATGCCACTCCAAACCAATCAAAGCTAACTTACTTACATATTTCACTTCAATGAAAAAAAAATCTAACAATCCATTCTGCTACAGAAACTTTGCCACTAGCTCTTGAATGCTCATGGACCACAGTCTGTTCCATGTGGACTTGGCTTGAGCCTTCTGTTTCTAGCAGATTTGTCAGCATGATGACTGACAGGATGAGAGTCACCAGTCAGACTGGCTGAAAACCAACACAGAGCAACAGAGAGGAGGGATTCAGCTCACAGCACACAAAAGGTCAGACAAGGGTTGAAAAACGTACGTATGTCTATTTTCAAAAACCTTCAAGGGCTTGATTTTTTTTCCTCCCCCTCAAATTCACAAACTTTTACAGACTTTAAGTACCTGTGGAAACCTTGCTGTTAAGGCATTTCACTGTAAACCACAAATATGAACCTCATGGAGACATGAGAAGTCAGGGGATCAACCAAATACATTAAAATTCATTGTCTGGGCCACGATTCATAAAAAATTCATGGTAATTCAGCAGTTGTTGAAATATTTCAGTCTTGACTAAAGTTGTGGAACAACAGACTGACAGAGTCACGTTGCTAGCATGGCTATAAAGGTCAAATAAGTAAGCTACTGTAATATGAACGTGAAAGAATATGGGCCTAATTGAATTAGGTTGAATCTAATTAATTTTGTTAAACCCCCAAAAGTGGGACATTTTCACTCTTTGGTTTGAAAATAACATTAAAAACAGTGTCAATTTTGCAACCTGAGACAAAAGAAATCCTCAGTTATAAAAAAACAAACATTCCAGCCCATCTAAGGCAGGAGAACATCCAGATTGTTTAACAGCATTTCTGCTGGTATCTCCCCCATGACTCCACTTTGCTAATAGTTTACTTCATGTCTGAAATAAAGCTGGCTCTGCACAAAGACACCCATTGATGACACAGAGTCGCAGTACTGCAAAATCTTGTCGAGAGCAACATCTCTAATTCAAATACCAGGATTTGTCTGAGGGAGAGAACATATATCTGAGCCACCAGGCCACAGAGGTAAGAAAATAGATTTATATAAATAAGTTTAAATGGTTCACTCACTGATGATTTTAGGAGTTTGTTGTGAGGGAAAAAGCCTAAATTTATGTTTTATTTTCTTCTGTTTAAGGAAATATGTAGGAAAGGAAGAAAACGTGTAAAAGAATGTTTGTCAAGTCAACTTTTGCATTTGGAATTATTACTTTTTGCCAATACCAGTTTATGTATTGTTTTTTTCTGTCAGATATCTGTTGTTGCCTTACCTACTTAGTGACTCAGTTGTACGTTTTGGTTGACAAACTTTTACAGGTAACAAAGGCCCGTCTCCACCATGAAGTTATCTTTTCTTCTGGTTTGTTCATTCATCCTCCCGATCATCAGGGCTCAGGTGCCACACTGGGGACCATGTCCAGAACCAGCCGTTCAACCGTCCTTCACCCTTAAACAGGTACAAGCTTCTTTGTACAGAATATAACCCACAAATCACAATGCCTCGGGGGGCTTTACAATATGTACAGAGTATGACACCCTCTGACAGTCGATTTGACTCCCCTCCAAATAACGTTTAAGTGGGCAAAAAAATTGAATTTTTTGAGAAATCTCAAGAGCCACAGAGGAGGGAACCCTCTCCCAGGATGGGCAAACATGCAATAGAAGTGTACAGTACAGAACAGAACATTTCTAATACATTTGAAATGTTTATTACTGTTTTTGTCAACAAATGAAACTCCTAGGCTGGTGTATAATCATATAGCAAAGTTGCAATAATATGAAATATTTTCATAAGAGGAATTATTATTGTTGACAATAATGATACATTAATAAACATGTCAAATGCCCCTTTATCTTCTTACTCCTATATTATAATGTGTTTATATAATGCATATGAATGCCAAATGGTGGGAGGTTAAAGTAAATTTACTGGGTTTTTTTAATCACAGGTGCATTAAGGTATAGGTAGCATTTTAATGTTGTAGTTGGTTAAGTAAAATCGTACTTGTGTGTGCTTAGTTACCTTTCCCGACTGGTGAAAAACAGGTTTTATAGTTGATGTTACTGAAACCACTAAAGTATGTAGATTTATTCATACTCTCCACTGATGGTGTTCTGAATCGTCCTTGAGCTCGTGTGTGTTTCTGCCCTCACAGTTCATGGGGAGATGGTTTGAAATTGCCAAACTGCCAGCCCAGTTTGAGAAGGGACGGTGCATCGAAACCAATTTCACTTTGACGACAGCCAACTCCATTCGGGTGGTCAGCTCTGAAATACTGTAAGTCCTATCTGCAATTTCTTTGTGCAATTGTGGAGTCAGGAGGTAATATTTGCATGGTTTGTATTTGCCATAATCCAACATGAAGTGTATCTGTCGGGAATAAAACAGAAAAGGTGAGCTGAGGAAAATCGAAGGGACTGGAGTCATAGAGGATATGAAGAATCCAGCCAAGTTGGGAATAAGTTATTCTTATGGTGAGTGAGACATCTGATTTGTGTTGTTTCAACTTTATTCACCTCATATTAAACAGATTACTCTCTCTTCCTGTGTCAGCTCAGGAGAAAACATTGCAGATTATTTTGATTTTCTTGTTTTTTCCCTAACACCACAGTCCTGCCCTATTCCCCTTACTGGATCCTGTCCACGGACTACGTGAACACGGCCCTGGTGTATTCCTGCACGGACATCCTGAGGCTCTTCCACGTCGACTTCGCCTGGATCCTGGGTCGAACACGAACTCTGCCGGACTCCACCGTCGAGAAGGCCATGGAGATCTTCGCCAAGAACAACATAGACGTGACCAGGATGACTGCCAGCAAGCAGCAAGGCTGTGACAAATCTCTCTAAGCATCAGAAATTCAACACAAGATGGCGCTGTTGTTGACAGGAGGGAGGAGATGATTCATCATCTGAAGAGTATTTGACTAATATTTCATGGTGATTGTGACCAGGAGGTCAACTCTTTTGCTCGGTTTGTTTATGTGTAGAACAGAGTTTTCAAGGAAATAAAAATGTTTACAGCACAAAATAACAGCATGCTTATATTCTTCATTATAGTAAGAAGTTGAATGTGTGGGTGTCAGTATACCCCTATAAGTGAAGTCCACCGTTGTATTTAACACATTACTGAGTTGTAATATTATAAACTGCGAGTAATGCTCTGCATAGTTTTAGCTAAAAGTTGTTAATTTAATCATAATGCACAATGTTTGCTGTTTCCTTTGAAGTAATGGAATCAAATGATAAGTAAACCTGATGTTTACAACACAAACTGGAGACATGAAGCATCGAATTAGTCAATAAAAGTCAATTAAATATACTTCATGGGATCTTTGATTCTGTAGCTGCATCTTTTTAATGAAAACATAGCGTATGAACAAGTTGGTATGTATCCTGAAATGCACACACATACATAGAGTCAGAAACAAAATCTTTAACTACATACTACTAGTTAGTTTATTCAAATTACCAAGATGTTTACGGCTTGATAACAGTCTATTGCGTTTTTAATTGTCCTTAGTAATAAAGTTTGCCAGTAATGTTTGGTATGTCATATTTAAAACATGCAGTGGGCTATACTGTATGTGGTTCTACACTGCAAGGCATGTAGTGGTTTAATGTCGTATGAAACATGTATGGGAGGGGTCAATATTTTGTAAGAAAGAACGATCCTTTGTATTAATGGTGCAAAGTATATAAATTGTAAGCTTCACAACATCTAGGCCTGTTTTTTTAAGCTAAGAACTTAAATCCCCATTGGAAAGGCAAAAAATTAAAATACATTAAAATTGAATGAATGATGACACTAATTCATCAATGAAAGCTTAACTCAAGATACTGTATGACGTTATATCAATGACCTTAAAACTTACTGCGGAACCCTCGTGTCTTGCCTTTGCCTTGCTTACATGTCGGATTTATTTTCACACTGCACCTCACTAGCTTGGCTGCGTAGCTCACGGTGTAGCACCTTACGTTATAGCTAAGAATTTGATGATAAACTTACGATACGACCTCCTGGTTTTGTTCACCCATGCCCCTAAAGGATCAGTCAAACTCGACCGTCATGAAACCAGCGGTGGATGAGATGTTTCCGGAGGGCGCTGGACCGTACGTTGATCTGGATGAGGTTTGTTAGCTAACTAGCTGGCTAACTCATTAGCTTAGCTACGTGCGGTAGATAAACTAACGTTAGTTAGCCGTTAACAGTCGTTTGTAGCCCCTTTACAGCCTCCATAGTTAAGTAGTTGTTAACGATAAACAGCAAGTTTACCAATAACGTATCTAGTAATTTTCAACACGTTTATTTATTTATTTTATTTAAAAGTTTATTTGTACAGGGACAGTGCGCAATTAAAAGTAATTGCACCAGAGTTAGCTAACAGCTAATTTGCGTCTGTTGTCCCTGGGCAGGTAATTGTAAATCTTAATGTGACGCTAGTTTAACGTTAGTTTGTTTTTTTGACTCTTCTCTTGTAAGTTTTATATACAGTCAATGCTCGTCACTCTTGGTAACATTGGCTTTGCTAAAGTTCATTTACTTGTAAGTTGACCTGACTAAGAGGCTGGTTTTCTGCATCGTTGTCCTGTAGGTAAGCTGCTGGCTGTCTGTTAAATTCTTATATAAGCGATCAAGACTGATCAATTTTATTATTTAGTTTAACAGGTTTAATCATTTTTTAAATTAAATGGTCTAACAAGCTCATAAGATTATGGTGTAAAAGATATAGAGAGACTAAGAGTGCTATGGGTGTGTTAGTAGAGATGAGGTCAAGTGATACGGGAATGTGGACACTATTAAGTTTGGAAAATAGCCTAGAAAACCGGACATAATCCAGAAGTCAGAAACCATGGTGTCATGGCAACCTAGGGTTGGGAGTGATGGGAGTGTATCTGTGTTGAAGCTCCACAGTAGGAGGAGTAGGGGAATGGTATAAATCTTAAAGTGCTTTCTGTTTCTCATTCAGTTACTCCCTGTGACCAACTGGGTTTATTGTGCTTTTTCACGCTACAATAAAGCCCACTTCACATTGAACTCAGAGGACTCCTGGAACTATTTGATAATATGAATCATGTGGATAGAGATCTAAACCCATCTGGCCCTGGTGAAGATTTCTATCCCACACTTTCCTGGGTTAAATGTGTGTCTCTGAGCTGCATGTCTGTTCTCTTGCAGGCTGGGGGAAGCACAGGACTGCTGATGGACCTGGCTGCCAATGAAAAGGCAGTTCATTCAGACTTCTTCAATGGTAAAATGTCTTCATGTACACATGACTTGCCATGGCTTATACCTTTGCACCTGACAAACTCTCATTCTCAACAGCAAGCTACTTGAAGCCCTCACAAAATATTGAGGAAACCCTGATTATTGTTATTTTGCACTCAGTTAACCCATGGTATCTGCAGACATTGTATATTACCACTGGCTGTACCTATACAGTAATATTTTAAAAAGAAAACATACCCCCCAAACATACTATGGCAGTGTATATACCATTTCCCTGTCAGACAATTCAAAACACACACACACACACACATACACACATTCACACACAAATGTATGCGAGATAACCAAAAAAAACAATATTTCCTCAAGTCAGCAATTTAAAGTACAAGTATTTTTAGCCAAATGCTCAGAATGTATTGCCACACCAATACTAAATAATTGGTAATGACACACAGGGCAACATTTGCAGCAGTCCCCAAAATTACATTTTTCACTGAAATGCAGTCAACTGGGTACATATCCAGCATCTCAACAACGCTTCATGTGCCTGCAGATGAAACTGCTTAATACACCAGTTATTACCTTCATCTAGGAGGAGTTGGGGGCCAGTAATTGCTACTGCTAATGTTGTGACTTTCGTTGTTGTGACTATTCCTTGCAGTTAAATTTACTGTCAGTGCTCTATTCTTCTGTTTGGACACAGTACAATCTTGTTAAATAATTAGCAAGGTCAGTGGTGCCACTGGTTATTTCATAGCACATTGAATGTTTTGGAAACCTGAATTGCTCTGTCGAGTCAAACTTGGTACTTCAGGCTGCTTGACAGACTTAGCAGTAGAGAGGTGTGTTGTGATTTTTTGACATTTTATAAACAATCAGATAATTGTGAAAAAATAAATCAATAAAGAAAATAATCGTTTGTTGCAACTCTCAGTGTGTTAGAAACTAGTTGGTTAGATAGCTGCGTGTATGACTCTTGTATTGACTTTCTGATCAAATACATGTTTGAGTGCAAATTAATTTAGCTATTCATGCAATCTGTATTGAAGTGAGGAGGAGTCAGTCATCTTTACATTGGAAACTGTCTGTCGTGGCAGATTGAATCTATTAGCACATGATGTTATTTCACCTCTGGGCGTCAAAGCACTGTTGGTTCCACAGCAGGAAATCTCTTTACTGGCCCCCAAAACATTCCTCGTACCCCACCCCCCTTTTACAAACTGTTTTATAATGTAGTGTGATCTCTGTCCTGAGGCGCAGCCACATCAAACAGCCACGACTTTTTGCCATATGCGACACAAATTCCCCACAGACCTCTCAGCAGGAGCTCTGTGTATGTGCTTGGTATGAGGCTCATTTAGGGTGGCAGGCTTTATTCCCTTCCGATAGAGATGTGTACCACTCAACCGTCTTCAGGCTTAATGAATGCAGCTCCCAATCCCCTGGCCCACATTTGAAATGTTCATTCATTTAAACAATCAGTGACACGCCGGCTCAGTTCTTTCACAGTCACAAAAGTAAACTGGTGTGCTAATTTGTGTTATTTCACGCGGCTCAGGGATATTCAGGCTACAGCAGATCTGTGGAAAGGTAACTTCAGTTAGACCCAGTTCTTCTGTTTTTAAGTTATTATAAAGCTTTTACTTTCGTGGCATATAATCAAACTACAAGCAAAACATGAATTTATATCTTTGGAAATGTTTTTTTGTTGTATCAGGCGTAAGCGTGTTTATAATACAGTATGAACAGGCTCACAATTTCAAAGTCAATTTGTCCCCAGGGTCTATTGTATTATTGCATTTGCATAAAATAATCTATTTTTGCATTTACCCTCATGTTTATTCATTAGTCCTGTTCAGTTAATCAGTTAAATTGGACATCCGAAGAGTTAATGAGGGTTGCCAGTGTGCAGAAAGCCAAGACTTGACATTTAGTAACTGATTCGTTAAATGGTCTTGTGCTGTGATCCCTTGGTTTCAATTTAGGGAAATCTTAGCACCCTAATTCATACAGTGATATTTTAGACAGTTTGGGAAAGACCATTTCCTCTTTCAACATGGCAATGTGCACAAAGCCAGGCACATAAAGAATTTGTTTTCTGAGTTTCATGTGCAAGAACTTGACTGACTCTAATAGAGGCCTGACCTCAACCCCATCCAGCACCTTTGAGATGAAGTGGGGGCAGACATCGGCATAAATGTTTGCAGGAAGTTTATTTTTCCATGTCCGCTCAGTGCATGTGTTGCTGTCACAATTTTTAAAAAACTAATTTAAAGAATCCACATTGAACATGTCATTTGTTGATGTAAAAAATATTGGCGAATATATTAAAATCTTAAATATCTGAAATCTAGTATCATCCGAGCTAAAGCTGTTATAGCATCATATTGATGCCAAGGGTTTTGGAATGCGACGTTTGGTTGTCCACATATTTTGGGCCGTATGACCAGCAGTTACACCATGACAGAGGGAACTTTGTCACCTGAGCATACCTGTCTTTCATTGTGGGTAATGTGTTTTTGTTTTTTTTGTGAAGGCTTTAATTAGGGCCAAAATGTTGTTTTTCTCTCATGCTGTCTGATCTTTATGTTGTGTGTGTTTGATGACACCTTTTAAAACAGCAGTCTGTGCACAAGGAGGACTTGTGGATAAACAAATTCTTGTGTGTGCTAATAATTTCCCACAGCCCCAGACAGAAAAATGTCCAAAACAAATATAAAAACATTCATAAATAAAAAGGCAGCGGCAATGAAAAGAGTCGTATCCACAGTAAAAATACAGTACAATCTCACGTTTACCCTCATATGACTCACGGAGATGCAATACCTCCAGAATGGGTGACATTCTATAAAAAAAATGAAATCTTATTTTCATTTATTCTGCATCTTGGTGAGCGTTGAATGAAAGCTCCCTGCAGAAACCGAGGATGTGGCACATATTCCCATGCGTGTTCATACAGTTCTCCTGCTGACCTGTGACCTCACAAACTGTCAGACCCACAGGAAAAGCACTCGGCAGACTCATCAGCTAGTGCTTTTACTTTTATCACCCGGCTCCCCTCTAACCCTCCAACCTATAACGCTGCTTTATGAGAAAATGCCTGTCTTGCAGAAACATTTGAAATACAGACAGTGTTTCATTGTCCTGCTGTTATGTAACTTTAGTGTAATAATTATGTTTTTGTTTTCCTTCCCCAGATTTTGAAGATCTGTTTGATGATGATGACATCCAGTGACTAATGTGTCTTCAGAGTAGTGATGGATAATATTCACACCACTCCTCTACTCAACTTTTTTTCCTTTTTTTTTTTTTTTGACAGAAAGCAAACCAACCATTTACTGTCTAATGACATACAATTTCCTTTCATAGTTGTCCTAGTTTCAGGCTTTTTAAAACATCCTTAAAAAGTCGTCACCGGCTCCAGATGTTGTGAAATTCTTAAGATCCCAAAGATTCCTTCATATGCGGTATGTTAAAATTATGTGCTTGTATTGTGCTCATGTCTTCGACTGCTTGTAAGCTGGATTGCAGGTTTGAGTGTGCCGGAGACCACCTGTTAGGAGCATAATTATACATATGATGGGCAGAGGCTCCACATGCTGTCACCCTTAAACATGCTGCAGATGGCATATGATAAATGATGGTCTGCTGAAATGGCTTGAATTATTTGTACGACGGTGTGTGATAGTCACATATACGCTCTGTGTGTTTGGTTTTATACCTGCAGTGTGTCATGTTACGTTATGAATTTGTACAAATGTGTACAGTATTTATGCAACCACAGTTGTACTTTGTGATGGATTCAATCTGTGGTGCTGGTCAAGAATCAATAAATAACATTTTGTATATATGAAGCGGTGAGTGTGTGTGATGTCTTACATCACTTTTTAATAATTTTTATTTATAGAGCACTTTTCTAGATGCTCATAAAAACTTTTTACATACACAAGATGTTGAAGACAGAAATTGTGTCCATGTTACATCTTATCCTGGTTTCAGAAACCTGGAAATCTGCACACAGATGATCAGAAGTCTTCATACTGTTAGAATCGTGTATACAAAGGTATGAAAAACCAGGTTTAAACCGGGATACTACTGTGCATGTAAACACAATGATTGTAAGCAAATTTTGATAAGAAACTTACAAAATGAGTCTTTTTTTTTTTTTTGCAATTTGTTGCACTGAAGATCAGTTTCATTGTGCTGGGAAAACGATCTCACTACTCTTCCAGAGCTTTTGATCATATCACATGAGATGGGGTTGGAATTGTACTTTACTTGTATATAAACTGGTATAAAATGACCCATATTTTTTCGTTGTGGTCAGAAATTTAAATATAAACATCTACATTGATAGATCAACTATTTTGATAAAGGATCTATCTAAAACAGTGCTTTGTTCCAGCTTCTCCAATGTGAAGATTTGCATGTATGACCAGAATCAAATATCTTTGGATTGTTCACTGTTGGTTGGACAAAGAAAGACATCTGCAGTCAAAACCTTGGACTTAAAGGAATAGTAATGGACATTTCTCACTAAGTGCTGACATTTTACAGACCAAACAATCGACTGATCAATCGAGAAAATAACCAGCAAGTTAATGATTGAGGGTTCCAGATAAGTGACGTTTTCTGAACTACTGATCTGAGGTCAAGAATTACCTTTAAACCTCAGCTTTTCTGTGTAGCTCACACTTGCCATATCATCATAGGCTAAAAATAATGTGATATTTACTTCAGCCCTACAGCTCTGTCTTTTATCAAATGATAGTTAATGGGGTTAGTTATAAGATTATTGAAATATCCTTTTAAATCTTAAAACCTGAGGGTGTATTGCAGTTTATTCAAGGATTATGAAATGCAGAATGTAAAAGCCAGAGGATCAGCCGTTAGTCAGAGCGAGTGTGATCAACTCTGATACTGCAGCCAATAAACAATATTAGATATGGTTCCTTTTGGAGAACAGCTTCATTAACAGAAAGCAATAATATGAAAGAGACAGGACAGTTTTTGGTATAAAATGTTCTGAGTGCTCTGGGCATCTACCACTATCAGCCTATGGGGTAATCACAGAGACTGCTGTGTGTCTTTAGATTACATCACCAACACAAAAAGCCTGCTTCAAAACTGCAGAGCATGTGAGAGACCAGCCTCGTGTCTGCACTGCAACATATATTTTCATTCTCAAGAGTGTAGATTTTATTTACTGTAAGTATTTACTGTATAATGAGGGACTCTGTGAGTATCAGCACCAATGAGAGTGCTGATCTGAAGGTCAATAATATTTCCAGCTTTGTGCAACAGAATATATTGGGGTTTTATTACTATTCAGCTCAAGTTGGAGACTGATAAGAGACTTGTGAAAAGCACAGAGTGCTGGTTTTAAAAGCTTGCCATACAGAATCAGCAAAACAGAACCCTAACATAAAGATTTCCCACCATTGTGCACAAGACAGTGGTATTAATTACACTCAAAAACCAGCAGAAACACACAAAGTAGTAACTGATTGGGATTTGCCAAATGAACCACAGGCTCAAGAAGTGACCAGTAAACAGAAGAGTCTGTTACAGCAGGAAATTATCAACTTAATTAAAAAGGCTTTAAAAAGTCAAGCCCGTCCAGACATGGAACGATATAACTTTCAATTTCAGTAAGAATCTTCATAACAATGTAGAGATTAGACCAGATTAGGTTATAATTCATATTCCATTAACAAGACTACAGCCATGTAGCTCTGTGAGGCTGTATGTAACCACAGGTGCTTTGAGCTAAATGCTAACTTTTTACATGCTAACATGCTCATAACGACAATGCTCACCTGGTCTAATGGTTACCTTGTTCATCCTCTTCGTTTATTGTGTTAGCATGCTAACAATTGCTAATTAGCATTAAACACAAAGTTGGAAATATCATTAATTTTGCACGTATTTAGTCCTTTAGTCCTAATCTGATGTTGACACTAGATGCATCGTGAGGGTTCACAGAAATCATTACAGTTCACTAACAGAGAAACATTGTTATTCTGGCAGTTCAGTTAATATTTGTGAACATAAACGATCAATGCTACAAACCAGTCTTCAGTCTGTGATTGCATTTAAATAGGCTACTGGTCCGTAGACAATGAAATGTTTCAGAACTGTGCATGTAAGCTTTATTTGATGTAAACACTGATCGCTCTGGCCCAGAAAATGAAAGTATCTGCACTACTGTCATAACATTCTGGCTTTCTTTCTTGCATTGAATAGCCTTCCATTCCATTTTTAAAAGTTGTGTAAAAATCTTTCCTTGTTAGATTTTTCCTCCTTCTCTACCCTGACCACACAACTTTTAATTATTAATAATCACAGACTGCTCTGTTTGTGATTATTTGTATGTGATGTGAAACTTGAACCACAACTAAAGTGCTTACATTAAAGCATTTGACAGGCAGCGTCATTTTTACAAGGGTCTGTGTTTTTAATGAGCTTCTCTTTCACGTAGCATGAGACGCTTTATGGGTCCTTAGCCCAAGTTTTTGTGAAATTGCCGTGAATTTTCCATGCACGGAAAAAGACTGACATCTCTCCTGATGGCTGATCTGCTTTAAGCTGAAGAAGACAACCATTTGTCTCCTTTTGTGACAGCCCCGGTTATTCTGAAATGCGTAAATTGCAGGGATCATTGCCAAGGTTGAGTCATCACCAGTCAAGAAGAGGAACATAGTCCTGGGGGACAAACTGTATGCCTGTAGAAAATCAGCATTTAAGAACTGAATGGAAGATGATGCTTATGGCAGAATAATGTGATTTAGTTTAGTTTTTAATTTAATAAAAAGAATAAGAATCAAAACTTTATCGGAAGCTGCTCTGATGTTCATAAACTGTTTACTGGCCTACTTCAGTGATTCTGGGGGGGGGGGGGGTAACCTGCAGTTAACACGAGGTATGCACAAAAATTTTAAAAACATTTGTAAA
>JBBPCS010000393.1:4078544-4095035 GCA_037974645.1 Hollardia meadi
CCCCCCCCCCCCCCCCCAACCCTGCAGTTATCACGAGGTATGCTCAAAGATTTTAAACTCATTTGTAAAAAAAGAAAAGAAATTTTAATTACATTTTAAAACATACAGAGTATATGAACATATTAAATCAGTTGTAGTACGGGAAGTGTTTAGATAGCTGAAAATAATGAATACACCATTCAAGTGGTAACTAAAAGTAATAAGTTGAATTATACAGCTAAAATGTTGAAATTGTTTACATTACCTAAAAGTTACTGATAAATGGTTAAAATAGTTAAGCTTAGCTAAAGGGTATTGATAATTGGTTGAAACAGCCTCGTTGGCTAAATCTATTTCCACCATTTATCAGACTTGACAATAACAACCTAAACAGTGGCAGTTAAACTGTATAAAAATCGTAACTTTTATTTATCAACAGTGTTAAATAAGACATTTGGAACATGATGGTGGTGTCAATAAAGGGATACTTGACGGGGCTGTGAGTTCACGTCTGAACAAAAAAAAAAAGGTTAGGAACCCTACAATGATTCTGTAGTGAATGTATATTTAATGTGCAGGCTGATTTGTTTGTGTAGATATAAGTTTACTGAGGAGGATATGCCTTCAAATATTGCCTGTTGTGTTGTTTTCTAGTTTTCATGGCTCCCATATGCAGTAAAAATATTCCACTGACACAGGCTGGAGGCTGTCCAGGCTATGTGGCACAATCCAGGTATCAGGAATCCTTACCGAACAAACAATGTTGGCATGCGGGTCCTAATGGCTCTGCCCCCTCACAGCAGCAGCAGCTTCATTAGTGACTCTCTGTTTGAGTCCAACCTCTAATGACTCCATGTTCCTCCATGTTGTTGATAGAAAAACATGCAAGCTGTTTTAGGAGTGAGGAAAGGAGTGCTTGTTTCTTTTTGGTCTGGTCATTTTTTTCTCCTATGTCAAAAATGATGAGTAACAGAGAAAAAACATTTTCAAAGAAAAGGAAAAATGACTGCGGACTTCAAACAAATATTTTCAAAAAGGCTGCTGCGGCTGCTGTGTTGATGTAGCGTTGCAGCACTGAAATGAAAGAAAAAGTCACGTTCCTGCCTTCCTGGACAATATGGTTCACACATTTGTCAATACTGATGCAACACAGTAGTTATTTCAGAAATACTTTTTATTCTTTTTAGTCGGTGTAATAGACTACAGAGAGTCTGTTCTAATGGAGATAAAGCACTGGAATATAAACAAGAAGTTTATTTGACTGACGTCTTTCGTTTCCTCCCAGTAGAAGAGGAAGTTATTGCATTCACTGCTTGTTATTTACTGTACATCTAGATTCTGTTCTATTTATCTTTTTTCTTCATCAGGAAAGTAACATGTACACCAGGACTATCTCTTCCTCTACACTTTCCACTGAAAGTTTTGTGAAAGCCACCTCTGCGATAGCTGCAGGCACTTCTTTAGAAATCGGCCCTCCTGTAACAGAGGCCGTGTTCAAGCGTCGTTTCAATTTCAAATCTCAAAATCAACTAGTGGCTTAAATACAATGTCATCTCACATGTTGACCCCAGATTCCAAACCTGTGAGGGAAGGAACCTAGCACTAAGTGGCACCTTGTTCATGTTACTACACCGAGAGCAGTCGTGCTGCTCACCTCTCCTAATTACAGGACCCCTATTGGTTGGACGGATGGCAGTGCAGGAGCCAATCCTGGAGCGCCTACCAGCACGCCGGAGCCGTATGACATGCCTTTTTGTTTTTAATGATCGAGTGGGCTCCTTAAAAATGTTTCCCTGCCTGTCCATCCCATACAGGGGAGCAGAGAGGTAGAGGCTTTAGACAGGCCAGACAACCACAGAGCAGCAAGACCCACCCCATACCCCCCCCTCAAGGAGCTTGAACCAGAGTGCCGCTCCTGATCACAGGAGGCCAGAACTTCAGCACCTTTGCAGGTAAGTGCTGAAAGTGGATATGTTTTCAGTTCATAGAGCCACAGCAACTGGCTGCGACTTCATTGTCTTGAGATGAAAAGTGAGAAAGTCCTCAGACTTATTCACAAGTATGAAGCTTTCGAAGACGATCTCTTGCTTTGAGCACAGCAGCTGTAATTCAGCAGCCGTGCAGTAATAGAAGAAGAACATTTCAAGCTTTTGGCTGTTTGATCGTCCAGTTCACTCGCTTTATTTAATACTCTGATGTACATAACCGAAGTCTTATTTTTCTCAGTAATCCATGAAAAGCTCTATTACAGCATGTCCCCAATCCTCTCCATTGTCTTGGTATCAGCCAGTTAAATAAAAGCTCTCTCTTTGTTCCAAGTGAATTGTCGTCTCATTTACATATCCAACAGTTTGCTGAAAAACTCTTCACAGAAAACAAGACGCAGTAATCGATCCAAGTCTAGCTGCATTGTAGTACAGTACAATGCCAGAAGTTTATAATGCGTTAACCACCCTCAAATAAAGTTCTGTCACAACATTACCAGTGAATATTCTTTTCTGTCTTTTCCTCAGGAAACGCATTAAAACAGAAAATGGCGCGTGTTGGTCGACCATCGTTTTCCCTGATCCACACAGGATTCCTGTTAGCTATTGTTTTATTACCAGGTGAGACTTTTCACTTTTCAACAAAACCATTTATTTGACAGACAGTTGTAATGTAGTGGTAGCTTTCCCCCTGTTTCACACCCATACAGTTAACAAAGAATACTTGATACTTGGAGGGGTTTTTAATTCTGAAATTTTACAAAATATCTTGAAAATGAAAAAAATGGAGGCAAAGATAGTTGCATTTAGTGTTTCTTTACAGTAATCACATTTATGGCAGTAAGACAACTTCATTAACAACAACATCATACAGACCTCACTTGATCAGTATCTATACTTGCAACACCTCGTCACAGGTTATGTCTAGAGTCCAAAGTGTGATGTTTCCTTCATGATTTTTTCACATTACTTAATTTGAAGGGTGTTTAGAGGCTTGAGGAGATCAAACTTCCCAGTATTTTACCAAAAAACTGCAAAAGTTGGAAAATGAACACAATTTTGTGTAAAAGAAATCCGTTTGATTATCTTTCTAATCCATTTAATCATCTTCCCTCCTGTTTTTATGTTTGTTTTTACAATACTGAGGTACTTGTACTTTGCTTGAGTGCCTCCATATTAAGAATACATTGTACTTCTTTCTCCACTACATTTCTGTAATATAGTTACTTATTCTGCCGTGATACTTTAAGTATATTTTCTGATAATATTTCTGTACTATTACTTTTTGAATACAGCACTGTATTGCTCCTCTAACTTAAGTAAGTTCTGCTTTTTCCTTCCTTCTGTATTGGGAGAGTTTTGGGCTCATGACCTCAGTATTTCTAAAATCCTCTCTACGGCCCTGGAAATATGCACATTAATCTATGGCACAGAATTATAGAGACGCAATTACCCTCATCTCTTAAACACTAAAATAGCACGACATGTTGATGTGCAAGGCAGCCAGTAATCTTTCCAGAGTCATAAAAAAAAGACATATATCCCTGCACCTCTGCGAGATTTTCCACATTAATAAATGAGAAGGGTCGGAAGTTTCTGCCATAATCAGCTGACTTGGCCGTCTTCTCACAGTTGTAAACTTCTGAAGAAAAACCCCTGGTGGAGCAGAAGACACTCCACATGTGGAAACAGGGATGCACACAGACAATCCCCTCCCTCCCAGCCTCCACTTTTACAGTGTATTGGTAATTGGTTTGTGTGAGGGCCCACTCTTTGTAGTTTTACAGGTTAAGGAGGCCCCCAGTAGTTGCACAAACTCTAGGTCTGGTTTAAAGCCTAACTGAGTGTGCATGGTGCTGGGTGGGTTGTCTGGAGGAGGAGGGAGGGGTGTTTAATCGGCAGGATGCTGCCTGTGCCTGGGCGCCAGAGCCCCAGCACCTGCCGTGTTTCACCCAGGGGCTTATTAGCAGGTCAGCAGTTTCCCTGATGTTGAGGAAAAGCTCAACATCTGCTCCTCATCAGCTAATGTCCCTGCTGCTGCTAATGTGGCTGCTGCTTTGTGTTTTACAGAGTTTCTGGGGGCCGTACCAGTGGAGCAGCACAAGGAGGAGGAAGGTGAGGACCTGAGACGTGGCATGTTGGCTTTTCAGTCACTGAGGTCAAACGTGAATTGAGGAATGGACTTTAAAAACTTAAATCACAGGCATTTTACTGTATTATAACATTTAAATAGTACTATTCAGACATAAATTTCATGCTTATATGTGGTGGTCACAATAACGTACACTTATGATGTGGTGCAGCCCTAATCCAGATGTACCTTTGTGAATGTTATGTTAAAATTTTGTTGCCATCGTCTCAGAGAGGAGTTGATCAAACCCTGTTGAAGTTTTTGAAGCTTGTTCTTGTATTGGATTGTTTTATATGATTTCTAAGTAGTTCCCGGGGAGATAAAAATAACAGAAGCTCCAAACAATCTGATGTAGTCCATCTATTTAAATGAAATATCAAGGAACATGCTGAACATCTGACCCACAAAACAAAACTCATCAATCTACGAACAGAACAAATACTGGACAACCTTTATAAACACAAAAACAAAACACAAAGAAGCTCAGCTTGTTTATCTTTTACATCTTAACAAAATAGTTTGATACTTTGTGAAGTATGTTTATTTGCTTTCTTGCCAGGGGTTAGATGAAAAGATTGATATGACTCATGTGACCAAAATGCATCCCCCTTGTTAACCTGCCATCCCCCCTCTCCATTCCCTCATAGCAGAGAGAGTGCAGGGTTGTTTGGTTTGAATATATGTAAGTATACTAAGCCTGACTCATTGATCCTGTATCTGATTGAGGTTTGTGCACGTTAGAGTGTGTGAACCCGACCATGGCTCTGAAATATCAGGAACTGAACTGTGCAGTGTATTGATAAATCCAGAGCGCTGTCTGTGGTGCTGAAGCAGACAGATTTGTGATTGCATCTTTTTCTCTTAGCCCCCTCTTTCTTTTGCTCTAGATTCAGGGCCATCCTCCTTGTTAAAAAATAACAAATCACAGATGGTGCATGGAAAAATGAAAGACTGCAATAAGCTAAAACAACATAACCTCCCATAAAATGGTTAACTGACCTTTTTACACTTTGCCTTTTGTACAAATTAAACAAAAAATAGATTTAAGCTTGAGGTTTTAGCATTACAGATGCTAGTAGGCAGATTTTGTTAGCTTTGGACAGAGCCAGGCTAGCTGTTTCCCCTTTCCAGCCCTTATGCTAAGCTAAAATAGCCAGCCGATGACTCCAGCTACAAATTTTACGGATTAATTTGAGAGGGTATCGATTCCTTCATCACACCACCAGCAGGAGAGCAAATACAAGAAAGTGTATTTCCTAAAATGTTACATTTTTCCTTTAATAACATAATACACATGAACTTTATTATATTTATTTATTATAGGATATTACAACTTTTGTTCATTTTCAGTTGAGCTTCACAATAAGCTAGTTTATTTATTTACTTAAATGTCACAATACAAACATAAAATAACTCCAAAGGTCCAAAAACGTTTGCAATTAGAAGAGAATTCTGTCAACACATACATAAAAGTCTGTCTGAGGACATAAAAACACACCTTTTCTGTACTTAAACAGAAACATATCTATTTAATGTGACGACCCCATTTGTACATTCTAGCACCAGCACACTTAATTTAGTCCACTGTCTCACTCTGCTGTCCCCTCAGTGCCTGCAGCGTCTGATGATGTGAAAGCCGAGGCCATGGCAAGTCTGACAAAGCTAGTTCGCAACAGAAGGAACGTCCCTGTCTTGGCTGTGCCCCAGTTCAAACGCCTGCCAGACTTCTGGGGATGGTACAAGTACTTCATGGACAGCCACAACCAGGAAGGAGTGAGTGAAGTTTGTTTCACATTAATTACAGTCATGATTAGGAAACCATGCTTGTTTTTCCTTTTAAACATTTTGAAAATTTAGTTTTTCTCTTATTTTTTTAATGGAGTTTTAACAAGTTCCTTATTTTTCTTTATCGCTTAGACCATGATTATATATAAGTATTAATATGCCATCCCAGTTTCTTAATAAGTTACTCTTCAATGCAAGCCATGTTCATTCAAGCATTGAAGAGCTCTGTGGTTAAAGAGTCAGGCTGTGTGCTTTCAGTAACCACACAATGGGATGAAAAGTATGCATTCCTCCTCAGAGGATGTGTGTGTTTTAGTTTCTCTGTGGCATGTCAGTCAGACCAGGTTTATTCATTTTGTTTCTGTCTCCCCATATATCTTAGGTTGAGGATCTGGACCGTTTGTACCTGGCCTACCTGCAGAACAAGCACAGGTCAGAAGAGGGCCCGACCTTCAACCACTATCTCAAGCACCTCAGTGAAATCTACAAGACCTGTGCCAATTCCGATGACCCAGAGTGCATCGCTGAATCTACCAGCAAGCCAAAGGCTGCAGTGGTGATGCCCGCTCCCATCAAGTCTGCTGCCGTCAGGCTGTGCAACCCTTACCTCGACCCCTACTGCCTCTTCCCTCTCCTCCCCAAGGCTGCTGCCCCGGAGCCTGAGCCAGCTCCAGCTCCAGCCAAGGTGCCAGCCCCTATCCTCACCCCCATGCTGCCTTTGCCCCTGAAGAGCCCCACTGGCTTCTACTACTATGCCCCCGTCCTGGAGCCCTTCCTGAGTGCTGAGCAGAAGACTGAGCTGCTGAGGATCTGCAACCCTGAAGATGTGGAATGTCTGCAATATCACCTGAGGGCAGCTTATGGCTACCGCCCCGCCCCTGGCCCTGCCCCATCCTACGCCGCCCTCAAATGTGACCCCAAGGACCCTTACTGCATGCCCCCCCTGGTCCACAAGGCCCCCACAGGCTTCTACCACCTGCTCTACCCCAGCTGTGACCCAGCAGTCGATCCTCTGTGTGTGACCAACGTCGCTGCTCCTGCTCCCCTCGCTGCAGAGGAAGCCCCTAAAGAGCAACACTGTAACCCTCTGTTTGACGCTGGCTGCAACCCCCTGACTGCCACCAAGCTGTCCGGCCTCACCAAGCCCGTGCTGGAGTATGCCCCCAAGGACGAGCCTGCACCTCCCGCTGCTCCTCTGTCCTGTGACCCTCGCTATGACCCATACTGCATACTGGCAGCCGCTGCTGCCCTGCGCAAGCCCGCTCCACAGATCCCCGAGCACCAGGTCTGAGTTTGAAGTCCTGATACTAGGATTTAATAGTTCAGTGTTTTGACTAATCTAGTGTAATCTTGCTTGTTGAGTGGTTCTATTAATCTTCTATTCCTTTTCACTTGGTTTATTAAATGATGTAGTGACATGAAATGGGTGTTGCATAATGCTTTCGCTTGCTGTCTTCGATCTGCTTTGCATCTGTTTTGAACAAAAACACAAATCAATCAATCAATCAATCAATCAATCAATCAACCAGGTCCGCTACAAGCTTGGCATCCCTGGCAAGACCAAAGAGGGCTACGACTGCTATGTGCACTATGACAAAGACTGCACCCCTGTGAAGTCTGGCCCCGAGGCAAAGGCCGACATCAAGGCTCCAGCCAAGCCCTTTTGCCATCCGTTCGACCCCAACTGTGGCAAGTTTGCTTCACCTTCCAGCGTTGAGGCCCCAAAGCCCGGCAAGGATGGCATAATCCTGCCCGACCCTGACTGTGACCCTGAGTATGACTACAACTGCCGCCTGCGTCGTGCTGAGCCCGCCGCTGTCGCTGATGAGCCCGCCGCTGATGAGGAGAAAGCTGCTGATGAGCCCGCCAAGGAGGCCGCTGTACCACGCTTTGAAGACTTCCTCAGGGGCATCATGAGGAAGCACAAGTAGATTTCAGAAATAACAACAGAATCAACACCTGCTGGATAATCTAGCTAGCTGGAGCTCCCTCTCTAGTCCCTAATCTTTATAGACTTTATGGACCACAACCTTCCACAATATCATCAAGTCTATAGAAAAACTATAGAAAACAATCAGAAAATGTTGTAGCTTTTAAATAGTCACTCTGATTTTAGATAATCTGGAGGTCTGTTTTTAAAAAGGAGAAACATAGAACAATATGTGAAACTTGTGGATTAAACACTCCATGTATGTATGTTTGTAGAAAAGATTTGTATGTATAGATGTGTGATAGATTAGGGATAGTTTGAATTTGTGTCAGCGGGCAAGAAGTTCTCTCTGTTGTACATTCTCTGTTTCCATTTGAGTTACTGAGCAAAGCAAAGTGTATTTAATGTTGTTTTCCCACATTTTTCTGTAGCTCTAAACCTCATAATGCTTCATCTGTTTAATTTTTATAAAGTTCTAAATAAATTTTTTTTCTCAATTTCCTTTCTAGACCATTATAGACACATGTGCTTGGCAGTGTTATAGAAGATAAATAAGTAGAGTAATTACATAAGTATATGTAAGTATAAAATGTCATCATAGCAGCAAAACACCATTACTTACGTTTTAAGTTAAAATTCTTTGTTTTTAACCAGGTTAGAAGGCGCCTCCAGTGTGAATGCACAAGCGGTTCAGCACATCAGTCCCCAGCTGTTGCAACTAACATGCAGCACACAGTTGAGCTTTTGTCTGCCAGCTGGCATCGTGAGCCTGCCTCAGTTTATGAAAATAGCTTAGTGTAGTGCTACACCTGCACATTTTAAATGAACACATAATCACTGATATTGAATTATAGATGCATTGCAGGAGACAAAAAACAAATCTCATATTTTTTTCAGCATTTTTGCCTTCATTTGGTTATTGATTATTGGTAGTAGTGGAGATACAGACAGGAAACACACGGTGGGAGAGAGCATGATGACACTAAATGAAGGCCCCCAGCATCTAAGCATCAAGACGCAGCAGTTAAACAGTATGCCTCTTAACCACTCGCTATCAGTCATACACTTAATGGTCTTATAGCTAATATTTTATTTGACCTAGGATTAAGGGTAACTTTAAAGGTCAGTGCACCTACATTACAAAAACCTGACTGCAATGCAGACAGATTCCGTAAAGAGTTATTCAACTCTTTGCTGCCAGTCCTCCAGTAACAGTGGAACTATGTGGTAAACAAGGCACAATATGCAAATATACAGATGCATAAGCTGTACAGTGTTAACAGTATTCACCAAATTAGTTATAATTAGTAAGCAAACAGTTAGCATGTTAACAATTACTTATTAGTGCTAAACACAAAGTACAGCTGAGGACTGATGGAAAAGTCGTGAGTTTTGCAGGTAATTGGTCATAAACCAAAGTGTTGGACAAACTGAAAAGAAGAAAATTAAAGGATCACCAAAGTGATTACAATTCATCCTGAGAACATGAACGTCTGAACAAAATTTCATCCATCCAATAGCTGTTGGATGTTTCAGTCGAGACTAGAGTGGTTGATCAATCAATCAACATTTGGCATCCATGTCCCACTACTAGCATGGCCTAAAACTCTACAGCAGCTTGTTTTTCCAACAATGAGTTGTCCATTTTTGTCTCGGTTAATAATGGTAACACCCTGACCCATGCTATTGCAATCACACACACTTGTTTTTGTAAGTTGTGAGGACATTGTATCGACTCACATTGACTTCCTGGAGCTAAAACAAATGATAATCCTAAATAAAATAATAAATTCAATTCAATTCAATTCAATTCAATTCAATTCAATTCAATTCAATTCAATTCAATTAAATTCACTTCACTTCACTTTACTTTACTTCACTTCACTTCACTTCACTTCACTTCACTTCAATTCAATTCAATTCAGTTCAAACTTTATTTCAGACTCGCAAGATGGTCCATAGCAAAAACGAAAATAATAATAATAACAACAACTATTATTATTATTATTATTATTATTATTATTATTATTATTATTATTATACACAAAGATATACAAGATAAGACCACAACAATTCATCATTCGAGATAAAAACAGTTTGTACATATGTAGGCTATCTCTCCAGTGTTTTCTAAGTCTAGATGAGTACAGAGAGCAGCTCTTCCTATGGCTGGTTAAAGCCTCTATGATGCTGTTCTCAGACTCATCTAATCGACACATAAAATTATACAATGGATGTCTTAGAAGTGCCTCACATGTAGGAATACCAGCGTGCACAAACAATTGACTGGAACTATGCCACCTAGGAACCTGAAACAGCAACCTCATTACATCATTATAATTCACTATGAGCCTCCGCAATCTACTTTTCCTGTAGCAACACCAGAGATGAGCTGTATGCAGAGGTGTACAGAATACTGCACATTTTACATTGACAGAACACATACTGAATTTGCGAAACGACATATTGACCTGAGCATAAAGTTTACAACATTGTCTGTAAATATCTCTGTCATCATTCAAATCATCTGTAAGAAAATGACCAAGGTATTTTATTTCCTTGCGCTTCATAAGAGATATTGTAAAATACTGTTAATGGCAATGTAGATTCTTGTCCCTAGAGCGGAGGTGGGCTTTTACAATATGACTGTGTCAACAGGTATTTGTCCACACGACACACTCACAAAACTATAGAATTTAGATTCAGTTTGAGCAAGCGTAATATGTGACCCTGTTAGCAAATGTAGTCTTTGGTTGATGAATGAAAGCTTTTTAAAAACATACATACATATACCATTTACACTGAATGATGAAATGTGTATTTTTCACTCCCAAAGCTGAAATGTTATGTTTTATAGATGAACTGCAGGCGAGGGCTCCAAGGACTGCAGTCTGCTTTTCAATAACTAACTTTTCAGCAGCTCCAGCGCACAGCAGGCGCCTCAAGGTGACAAACGCTGCTGCTGCTGACAGTTTTAAAGGCAGATAACACACAGCCAGACACAGTAATGACTACCTGAACGCAGCATGCACTCAAGAAAGCCTCATGGAGGTATGTTGATAATTGTAGTCGTTGTCCTGTAAAGTTTAGACTTGTATTGAGTTCTCCTGTCGTACTGGAATTAAAACTTTCTGAAGCAAGACAAGCTTTAAATTTCATCCAAGTTCAGTCAGGATGATCAGCTGTATTCTGTGCACAGTCCCAGCAGCACACTGACGTCTCGCTCTCTATTTAAGTGCGGCTTGAAAACGAGACAGGTGTCTCACTGTCAGTCAACATAAACAAAATGAACCATCACTCTTTGTTGTGACCAAGCAACACGTCAGCATCAATTTTGGTTGTGTCCCATTCTTCAAAATGGGAAATGGTGCTGTACCGAGTTCACAAAATAGCTGCATTTGTTATTAATGGATGCTTTAGTGAACTATTTACATTCTAGGTGTTCACCCTGGACTCCTAGGAAGTCTGTTTTTATTGGTTATGAAGCTGTTGTAAGTTCATAGTTGCTGTCTGCTTCACCAAAAACCTCACAGATGTCACTGGTTAGTTGTGTTACTGTTATGCAATGAGACATCATAGTAAAATACATTTTGTTGCAAGTAGGACAGCTTCAATTCAACATGTGCATACAATCTATCAGATAGCTTGAATGCAACTAATCACATTATATAAATCTTTATTTTCAAACAATTGTGGTTATTCAGTGTTAATATGCTTATATGTATGCTTAACCATATGCTCTAAAATCCTATTTACTGTATATTAGAGAAAATGTAGTCAAATCATTGGAATGAGATAAATGAGATAATTTCAATTTCATTTTCAATTTGCTTCACTCTGCCTCAATTCTTGTATTTCTTGAAATTGTCTTTAACCAATGAAAAATATATTGGAAATATGACAAAGCATGTCACTGCAGAGAAGTTTCACTTTATTTTGGAGTGTGAGCCTTCATGTTTACATGCAGCTTCCACCAGGTGGCACTTATCTCCCAGAGCTCCATAATGTGAGGCTGTCAGTGCTTCAGTTAATGCAGGTCTACCATCTGTGTATCCCATAACTGTCTCGGGAGATGAATGTGTGCCTCCATCACAGTCTGATTGTCATTGCTGGTTTAATAAAAGATAGGCAGCTGATAGAAGAGTTGTCTGAAGACAAGACATTTAAGCACGTAACCACCCCCCCCACCCCCAAACATTAATTAATTAACCTTATTTAAGCCATCTATCCAACCCGGGTTGTGTCAGTTGGACTACCTCCTCTCTGATACAAGTGACACATTTTTCATTGCAACCTGTACAGAACAATTTATCAAAAATGAAAGTTTGACATTTTTAGGTGTGATATGTAAAAAGCTGGATAACGTGTTGTTTCAAAATTGAATATCATCAAAGGTCGTCTCGGGGGAGCAGAGATCAAACAGTGTGAGGAGGAGAAAAAGAAAGTGTTTGGAATCAATTTCACGCCTCCGTGAAGAATAATTGCTGTGGATTTTAAACATTATGATATTAAGATAAGCGCCTTTTCAGCCTGTCACAGCGGAACGCATTTAGTCTACTGGTTTATCACGGCTGCCTGTTTTGTGTTAATTACTCAATAACTGATGAATCTGTCTGCTGCTCCTGTCTGCCATGGTGCTAGATAGATAGATAGATACTTCTCACTTGCACCTTAAATGCACCTACTGTATATTCCCCTGGCATTTTTCATGAATTATTCACATTAAATTTGTGTGCAACAGACCTATATGTAGGCGATACATTATGCATGAAGAGTCCATGGTCAGCTTCTGCTTTTGTGGACATCCGTTTGAGAACAAAAACCTCCAGCAGAGGTTCTTCTGTCATAAACAAGGACAGAGCTTGTTGTAAGTCACAGCCATTTGTATCCTGAAATCTCTCCTGTATATATAGAGGCAGGCTGACAAAACTAATGGACACAACATGTATTCATAACTCACTGGGAAACACACTTTTCAGTTGACCAGAATTGAGGTGGTGCAGAGATGGATCCTTGAGCTGAAGCTGAGCGTGGTTTGAGCTGCCAGCTGGTTGAGGTTGGTGGCCTTTAAGACTTCAGTAAAAACTGGTGGACTGACTGAGTCTTAAGTAACAATATAATAATACATTTTCTTTGCCTTCTCCTCGATATTGCTTTTTATGTGAGTGAGGCAATACCATAAGAAGGTACATTAAGGCACAAATTGACGGGGGCTTCTATATCTAATGGTCTGAAGGGGCCCCCTGCACTTGTGCTACAGATGATAATTATGTTTTGTGGGCCGGTTTCTGCATTATTTTTTGCTCTTTCAGAGGGATGATGGAAAATGCAAATGATTCGCAGAGCGGGAGACTGAAAGTTGTGTAAGAAAGTGAGTGTGACAGGCATGAAGAGTCATTCATTTGAAAGGTCAGGGTTGTGTAAGCGCCCAGTGTGTTTTTGAATTAAGTCATCTCATGAATTTTTTTGCATATAGATGTATTTTTAGCTGTAACGGTGGTGGTGGCTTAAGTGTTATTCAGTTTGTGCTGGTTTTGGTTTGTGTAAGAAAATTGCTCTAATTCTTAAAATGGCCTAGTTTGCTTAATTTATGTAATTCCCAATTTATTTTTTTGTTATATGAAGCTGTTTATGCTTTTAATTGCTAATTTTATGTGGCAGCAATAATCTGTAATAAAACAATCTTTACCCAGTCTGCTGTCAATGAACACGTGGAAACGAACCAACAGTAGCTGAACCTCGGTCATTACCTTGTTGTCCTATCAACATTCATTGTGATTCAAGCCAGTGGTAGGTCACAGCAAGACCTCAAATATGTAAAGGAACCCCACAGAGATTTTCAGCTGTCAAACAGAGCTACTTCTGTGCCTAAAATCTATTTTCCTGCATAAACATTTTCCCTAATAAATTTAGCCCTCTATATTTTTAAGCAGAGAAAAAGCCTGCAGCTTTGTAGGGGAGTAATTGCACCAAGACATTTTAAGAGCTTCTTCCCCCGCCAAGGCTACATGAGCCTGTTTTATTTTTTAAATTATAAAATGGAGGTAATTTTATTGTTTCATCAGATGAATTTAAATGTATTACTCTTTATGGGTTTGCTGGGTCTCAGAGATGTAAACATAAGAATTTTCAGCTACTGTACCTTTATATTGACAGATTTAATGACAATCTAGCTTACATGAACTTTGAAAGATGACAGAGCCAAAGTCAACATGGCTTATTGATATGAGACTATACATTGTACATGACTTAAGAAAAAAAAAATAAGAAAATCTCCCTCTGACAAATGAAATGTTGAGCGTAAAACACGCTGTTGCTTAGTTCAAGATCGTACAGGGATTTTGCTGCTACTTGGTAACTTTGCTGCTACTGGTTTATTTTTATAATGTATTACCCAATTAATAGGCTTTAATTCTTATTCGTTTTAATGACACCTTTCCCATTAAAGAGGCAGTTCACCCCAAAATAGCCTGCCTAAGGCACACCTGTGCAATAATCACGCTGTCTAATCAGCATCTTGATATGCCACACCTGTCAGGTGGATAGATTATCTCGGCAAAGGAGAAGTGCTCACTAACACAGATTTAAACAAACTTGTGAACAAAATTTGAGAGAAATATGCTTTTAGTGTACATAGAAAAAGTCTTAGATCTTTGATTTCAACTCATGAAAAATTGGCGCAAAAACAGAAGTGTTATTTTTGTTTGTAACTTCGCTTCTGGTGCTCAAAACTCAACAGCAATGTCTCTTTACAGAAATCATGACCCAGTTACTCAAGATAATTCACAGACCTTGTTGTGAGCAGTTTCATGTCGAACTATTTTCCTTCCGAATTGCCACACAGAAGGAAGTGCACATCTACTCATGGTCATGGATGAGAGGCTAGCTAACTAAGCTAACTAACGTTACGGCTCAGCATCAGAAAAGGATGCTTTTAGTCGTGTAAACGCCATTAAAGTTTACACCCGCCCTGTCATGAGCACAAGCCTCTCGTCCCTGAGTAGATGCACGCTTCCTTCTGCGTGTGATACGGTGTAGTTTGGTAGAAAAATAAAATAGTTCCGACGTGAAAATGCTCACAACAAGGATTAACTCATGGGTCATGAAGGCAGAAATCTTGCAGCCAATATCTACAAAAGTCAGCAGCAAAATAACAATTGTCTCACTGCTAGTTGGCCCGCTAGTTAGCTTGATCACTAATACACAATATATTAACATAGTTTATTTAAAAAACGTATTTTGCCACTTAATTTCTGTTTCGCAAACATGAGTTGAAACTCAGAAAGCAGAAATATGTAGAATTGCCTTAAAGGTAAACCTCGTTAGGACAGTCTGAAGGTCAATTAAGTAAATTTGAGTGTCAAAGTTTAAATGTAAAAATGCTGTGTGAATTTACTTAAGTGAATCCATTAAAATAGTTTAAATTTCACAAAAATTATTTTATTTCAGTAGGGAATATTGTTGCTATAAATCCTGGTCTGGCTGGGCCTTCAAGAGGATTTTGGGAAATGAAGGAAAACTCACCGTTCTCCTGACTTTTACACCTAGCTGCTGTTCAGCAGAAAACAACTTGACAAACAAATTCTCAACACAGAAGTGAAGAAGTGAAGGTTGAAAGATTCAAAAACAAGAGTCAAGAATGAACCTTCAAGTTTCTTAGAACTGGAGTTGATTCATTAAACATATAAATGGTGAGCCAGACCGGCAGGAATACAGAATGGGCATTGGTAACAACTTTCAACAATCACTCTTTACTCCCATAAACCTCCATAAAAAAAAGATATTGATGGTTGTCAGCTGATCTGATCAATGTTGGCTGGCCTTTTTTTTAAAACATTCATTTACCGCGTGGCGCATGGTCTTTCAGATGCAATCTATCTGTGAATAACAGTGAGCGGCTGTGACAGGCTCTGTCATCGATCTGTCGCAGCTCGGCGGCTCTGCCAGCAGAGATCAGACCTGTGGGTAAACCTGGGGATGCATGCCGTCCATCAGCGTTGACTCACACCAAGATGAACATGGATGAAGGTGGAGGGGCGAGGGAGACGGGGTGGGAATGAGGGGGGAGCTGTGGTTCATGTTGGATATTTGCAGGGAGAGACAGTGGGCAGAGTTAGCGGAGACTAGCGAAACAGAGACGAACAAACACAGATGGACAGATGGAGACTTAGCGAGAGACTGACAGGGGAAGTAAAAAAGAAAATGAGGGAAGGAAATTGACAGATGTACAGACAAACAAACTGGGAGTGTGTGTGTGTGTGTGTGTGTGTGTGTGTGGGGGGGGGGGGGGTGATAGAGTCAGAGACAGCCCTGGGTGTTGGTGGAAAGCAATGATCAAAAACACACTGAACTCCATTATTGTTATTCAGCTTGCATTCCTGCAGGTCCTGTGGACATCGATTTTCGCTGACTTGCTACAAACACAGCTCCTCGCTAAGTCTTGGCCTCGGCGGCTACGAGGGAGTCCCGGGCACTGTGGGAGTTTTCTCCTCTGCTTGAGTCAGCACGGGTGAGGATTGTGCTGACTGAGGCTACGCGAGGACTCAGCAACATGCACCTCCATAGTAGAGCGGGGAAATATCATTACAATCAAACCTACAGTCCATGAATGGCAATGAGGGGGGGGGGGGGGGGGGGGTTGGTGGTGGAAACCCAAAAAAGACACGGTGTAAAACAAAAAT
>JBBPCS010000393.1:4114287-4124466 GCA_037974645.1 Hollardia meadi
GGGGGGGGGGGGGGGATAAAGCTGATGGAGATTGGAATGTATTTTCTGTCCAGGAGCTCTGTATAACGTTATACTTATGGGCTCCCACACAGTTCAGCGTAACCTTACAGTTCGTTAAAGGTAGGAAAATATATAAATGATAAAAGGCGGATAGAGCTGTAATAAAAAAGGAGAGAGTCATAGTAATAATTTATAAGCTAGCACTACATACCTACCGCATGATGTATGCCTGGATTTTCTATCTTTGATATTCTGGTCTGAGGCCCAGTTCTAAGTTCCTTGAAGATGATTGGCATTGCAAATGTCTTTTTTCCCCCCTCTTTTTTGAAGTTCTCTCATTCCCTCAACCCCCTTTTATTCCCCTCTCTGCTCCTCTATCTCTCGGCCTTTTGTTGCCATTCTCCACTCCCCTTCTTCGATTCAAACTCGAGACAGGTATTATGCAGGAGGTAATGGGGTGTACGAACGGCAAGGAGAGAGTAAGAATGTTGCTTGACAGTCATCCTTCCTTGTTAAGATCCGCAGCAAAACAATTTCAAAGAAGGTAGAGGTACATACGCTGCAGTAAATATGTGGGCAATAACAGGATAATCTGTATCTTCTCTGCACCGTTAGCCAGTATTTACTGTACAGGTCCTTCAGGAGAGATTCAATTCCACTGGGCTCTGCTGGGCTGGGTGCAGAATACGGCTTGGAGAGGACCTCTATTCCTTACGCTCCTAATTGCTAATTGAGGTCTTTGAATGATTCAGCAATAGCTGCTGCTGTTGGGGCATTAGCTGAGTAATTTATGGCTGCGAGGGGAAAAAATGAACGAGGTGTGAGAAAGTGTTATTAAAAAGGACATTGGTGCTCGCACAGTGTTGTTATTGCACAATCGCCTCATGTCAACCCTCACACTTTGATTTTCGCAAGTTAAATTCATTATGTTCCGTGATTAAATACCATTTAGTCACAATGCAGTTTAACTCTCCATTCCTCATGCAGTTTTTTATTTAATATTCTCTGATTAAGCATATTGTTTTGTCTGTGTGGAAGTTCTACATTTATAACAATGACATTTCTCTCTGTGCCCACAGCCCACAATTGGAAAAAATTGTCGCAGTCAGGTCAGCTACAGTCATTATTCTCGCTGTAAAACCTCCCAGTGACTCTGCCATTGAGTGATTTTAGGCACTAATATTATTCACAGCAGCGTTTTGATAAAGCCTCATATTTTATGCTGCATATGTTTTTATTATGCAGCAGAAAGAGGGAAAAGAACCCTTACCTGCACTGCAGAGCAGTTCGTAAATTTAGACTGTAACACATAATTAGATTTCAGTCCACATTTATTCCTGTGTAATGTGTTTGGCTGTGATTCAAAAGAGGCAAAAAGAAGAAAACTGGGTTATTTTAGACCTATATTTTATTCTCTTTTGCAGAAACTTGTTTTTTCTTCCAGGGAGACACTTAAAGTTGAGACTTGGTTCTAGAGATGGCTGTCTCCTGAGTCTGATAAGGCAGAGGGCGACGTGTTGATGTCGCAGACTATGAAGACGGCTACAAATTAAACTCAGCCTCTGTCGAAGACAGTTGAGGTTAGATGCTTTTGGTTGTACCCTGTCAACTCGCTGAAGATAAAATGCTGCAATGCAAGCTGGAGAGAGTGAGTATGGCCTGAATGCATCCTTCACATCCCATGTGTATCTGTCATATCGGATGAAGAGTTTTCTTCTAAGACAGTGAGAAGAGATCAGGGAGAGAGAGGAAGTGCTAAAATGATTACTTCCACCAGTTCCTCACATCTTTATCTCCGGAGAATTCCGACTCTGAAACCCCTGATAGTCGGTGTGAAAGGACCAAAGAGGATCTTTGAAAAGACTTACACTTGGAACCTCTGCAACATGGGAGGATGCTGTAGACAAAGCATCACTGTCAAGCACTCACTTTTCTGTTGTAAGAAAGACTTTCTGGAGACAAACAAAACATCTTTGCGTGGAAAAAACATCCAAGTGATCATTTGGAATGCGTTCACTGCTTCACTGATGCATGAAGATGTTATGTAGCGTTGATTTCTGGAGCATTAGGTGTGCTAAAATGAATCCAAAGCCCTCTCTCTGCTCCTGTCTTGCCTCTCAGGCTGCTTTGAATTCAGTGTGCGTGTGTTTTCTGGCCTGGGACGTTTCCACCAGCGTTTGCCAGCAGTTATGCCACATGTTCTTCTTAAAAGGCTTTGAGGATCTCAGAGACTCATGAATATTGTAAAGGAATCATCTTTGAAGTTTCTTTTTTTTAGTTTTGAATGAGAAACAATGTAAAACACGTTTTGTTGTGACCATTTTCATTAAAAATATGTAATTATGGGCAATTGACAAACTGAAGCTTGAGCACCTGTAGGGAGTTAATCTAAAGTGGTGCATGTGGAGAAAGAGAGGCTGAAAGCTTGAATGCCTTAAGGCCATCATTTGCTTATTGTTGTATTTTCCTGTAGTTATTTAAAGCATAACTTCAGTGGTTGCCGAGTGACCAATTGTTGCTATCAGAAGCATTTGGATAAAACTACAAACCATTAGCTGAGCTTGTAAGCAGCCTTGAAACATCCACAAACTAAAAGCAGTTGACTGTCTCTTTCTGGTCCAGCTCCTCTTGCCTGTATTCATGCTGTGCCCTCAGGCTGTGGATTTTTTAAAATCAAGTGTAACACTGAGAGACCAGCGTGGGTCTGAGTCTGTAATTTATCCAACTGCTAAAAGTGAAAGTTTGGGCTTTTCAACATTGTCAAAAATATGCCTCTTTGCTTTTTTGCCAAGAGTTAGATAAGAAGGCCGGTAGCGCTCTAATGTGTGCATTATCCTATATACTGTATGTGACTGCAGTTAGCATAGCTTAGCACAGAGATGATGATCTTCTCGACTTATCTCATCCAACAGTTATTTCATGTATGTTTCATGTCTTTCTTTCTTTCTTTCTTTCTTTCTTTCTTTCTTTCTTTCTTTCTTTCTTTCTTTCTTTCTTTCTTTCTTTCTTTCATTCTTTCTTTCTGCACTTTTCTCACTTGTTTAAAAAAGTGATGTCACAACATTGCAATCAGAATCTCAGACAGCCACACAGCCCTAATAAAGCGGATTAGCTGAGAGTTTGAGCGTCAAACCTTCTCATGAATAATACCTAAAGTTGTACATGTCATGTTACACAGAAAGTTTTCGCAAGAGTAATTCTTAATTACTGGTTAGCAACACGCTATGAGGTAAGAAACCAGTGACTCCACTGTACATATGGGCCACATTTTTCCACATCAAACTCTTTTCAGCTAAGAATACATGTAGGTTTCAGATGAAATAACCTATTTCTTTGTTCATTTCTTCCTGACTAGCTACCGCAGTCTTTCTAGCAGAACACCGTCCATTTAAACATTTCAACTAGTATTTCATGAGCAAAGTCCAATCACTGCTGTCATTTTGCACTATATACCAGCTCAGGATGGGATTCAATTACTGAATTCAAATTTTCTTCCATGAAGTCTTCTTAAAAATGTGCTCTTACTTGCTTAATCAACCTTCTAATGGCCTCGCTCTGTGCATTTAGCTTAAAGAGGTTATTCAATGCACTTCACATCCATCAGTCTCTTGGTTAGTTGGGTGAGGCACCGGAGCTGCGAGGCCATTCGAAGGTAGAGACAGAGTGAATGGGATTTAATTTGATTGGATTGACTGGTGAACTTTTATAGTCCCCTGCTCTGAGGATAATTAGGTTAATCGTTTCCAGAAAACTCAGTGACGGCATTCCCACAGCAGTGTTAAATTATCTTCCATTCTGTGAGGTGATTTTATTTTTTTTTTTAAGAACAGCCGATTTAGAGTGGATTATGTGTGGGCAGAGGCAAAGGATGAAGGTGAAGAACAGGTAGGATGGGGAAAATTGTGACGGGAAGTGTGCCCGAAAGGAGATCAACTGCAGAGAGTATTGGTGCATTTCAGGATGTGTGAGACATATTTCAAAGAAAATACCTAGTACATATTACTGCATCTTTCTATCCTTTCCCTGCATAGTCATTTCTATTCAGGCTGAAGCAATGAAACATTCACAGATTAAAATATATTCACAAACAGCTGAGCTGCCTGTCTTTAGGGCATAGGTGGAAACTAGAATACACCTGCCATGATTTGTCAATTAAACACTTTGTAGCTAAATAGAAAATTAATTGGCAACTATTTATCAAGCAAACACATTTCAAACATTCTCTGGTTCCAGCTTCTCAAATGTGAGAGTAACATCTTTTCTATTTTTAATTTTGTCTTTTAGTCACTCACAGATGTCTAGATGTCAAACCAACAAAAAAATAAAAATAAAATAGGAAAAGCAATTTCTCTTTTCCCCGTTACTGAAGATAATCCAGACCTTGTTGTGAGCAGTTACATATAGGAACAATTTTTTTCCATAAGTTAGCTAATATTACAGCTCAGCCAAGGAGGACACCATTAACGTTTACATCCCTCCCTGTCATGAGCATGAGCCTCTCGTCGAGTAGGTGCTTGTTTCCTTCTGTGTCGTGATACAGGATAGTTTGGTGAAAGAAAATAGTTCCTGCATGAACCTGCTCACAATAAGGTCTGTGGATTATCTTGAGTAACAGGGAAAAGAGATTTCTCTAGAGAGACATTGCTGTTGAGGTTCAAATGTATTTTTTTGACGCTGTGAGCACCACAAGTCGAGTGCCATCTAATTCCATTATATTCCAGAGAAGGTAGACATCTCTACAGCCAATATGTATTTTTGATGAGGGGGTGAACTGTCCCTTTAAGACATTACCTTGGGGTCTATGGGAATCATAACCATCATTTTCCACTGTTTCCTGACATTTTATAGACAATCAATTGATTAATCAAGAAAATAATCAGTATAAACAATCATTAAGCCCGAATCTACAACACATACAGGAATCCTTTGGGGACATAAGAGAGAGAAACCACAATGAAAGTAAATAAAATGTCTAAAACCATAAGTCCAAGGTAACGCCTACAAATTGTTTTGTCCATCAATACTCCAAAAGCCAAACATACATTTTACAATCAAAAACCAGCAAAATACTCATAATTGAGAACCTTTAAGCAAACCTTTACAATTTCAGCTTAAAAAAATGTCATTAATTCATTATCAAAACAGATTAATATGCCACTGAGACTCACTCCTGCCCAACATTTTTACAGTTCTCTGCTCTCCCAGCCTCATAAGAGCTTCTGTGATGATAAGGTGTGCACAGTTTGAGAAATCTGGGACCTGAGAGGTGCTTCCTTTAGTCAGCGCAGCCTGCAGGGGGGTTGTAACTGATTTGACATGTGCAGTTACGGATTTTTCTCTTTCTGTTGACCTAGTGACAGTATAATGAAGCTGTCATTGGTTCATGCACAATCTACAGTATGTTGTTAACACCAGTAGTGGAAGAAGAATTAAGTTAACTAAGTTAAAGTAAAAGTACTGCAGTAAAATGGAACCCTATTAATCCTTATTATATGATAGCCTATTGTTAGATTGACTTTAGGTAGTTTAGCCCCCTCCAAAGTGTCACCAGATAAATCTGGGGGGTCATGAGATGATTAACAGGAGAGGAAAACAACAACAACAACAACGGTCCTGGGTTTCTGCACAAATTTGTATTCATATTTTGGACTTTTCTTTAATCTTTGCATTTTTGTGAAATATTTGTGGTCTGAGAAGTTTATAGGGAATATAGCCCTAACATTCAAAATATGGTAAGGTACTGAAACCACCACACACTGCTTTTTTTCTATGACATCACAAGCCAAACTGATTGGACACCAGTGGTTTAATCTTTAATGATGCATTGTATTTTATATGGGTAAATTAACAGATACAGTAACTATAGCTTTAAATTAAATGTAGAAAAGCAAAATGTACAAAATTGACCTCGGAATTGTAGTTAAGTTAAGAGATATAAAGTTGCATAAAATGTAAATACCCAAGTAAAGAACAGGTACCTGAAAATTGTACTTAGGTAGAGTATTTGAGTAAATCTGCCTGGTTACTGTCGACCACAGGAAGTACTTGGAATAGCTGGAAGATGTTTCACAAACCTGTAAAGGCATTGCATAAGAAGGGAAAAAGAGGTGAAACAGTGAGTGAAGATTCTTGTGACTCGATGTGCGATTTTCAAAAATGGCACCCCAGTTTTCATATATAGCAAGATTCACAGTTCCAGTGTCAGAGTTCCTCTCACCTCCTGCAGACAACAATCTGAGCTGCCACATGCCTTATGGGATGTAGACTACAGGTGGAGACAAGCCACACCTGCTGAAACAATGAGTCATTTAAACCTATTAGCTGAGAAAAGTAATGGACAACTTTTTAAAGAATTGATTCACTGCAAAAGCAAAAGTGTACAAACTTCACTGGTTCTGGCATCTCAAATGTGAATATTTGCTGGTTTCTTAGTCCTCTATGATTGTGGTTATGGAACCCTTTTTACTATTTCTAGGAAATCTATTTTTGTTGTTTTGTAGCTGTAAATGATTCAGTGAAATTAGCTTTCTAGTTTTTAGCTCCTTTAACCACATCAGAAAATCTGATAAGCAAGGAAGGATTAGGAAGGATTTTTATTTATTTTAACCATCCAGTGGGGTTTAAAGTGGATTTATAACAAAATGTGTGATTTTCTCTCTCAATTATCTGTAACACATGCTCTCAGCTCTGCCCAGTGTTTACATCCCACCGGTGCTCACTATTTGGCTTTCTGTGTGTAAACTCCACAGTTTAACCTTCCTGGCTTTTTGAGCAGTGTGCAACTATGTCTCCCAGCAGGCAGTGCTGCAGGACTAGGATGACAGGGAAGACCCAGACCAGCAACGTGACCAACAAGAATGACCCGCGCTCCCTCAACTCCCGCGTCTTCATTGGCAACCTCAACACAGCCGTGGTAACCAAGGCCGACATCGAGGCCATCTTTGCCAAATACGGCAAGATTGTGGGCTGCTCGGTGCACAAGGGCTACGCCTTCGTTCAGTACGCCAGTGAGAGGAACGCCAGGGCAGCCGTGGCTGGGGAGAACACCAGGGTCATCGCCGGACAATCACTAGGTAATGTTGTGCATTGTATTCTGATTACAGCCTCAAATTACAGTGTAAATATCTTTAGTGTAAGTGTAACTATACTTACTGTGTGCAAGAGACGAACAGGGAGCTGCTTTATGTTACAGTCCACACAATCTGAAGTTAAATTATACATTTTCAATGCTTTCTCCTGGTTGTAGTGTACTTTAAACACACACACAGACATATATATTCTATGCAGTTTTATATCACTCTAAACAATTTTTTTTAATCATTATATATGGATCTGGGCCATTTTGGGGCGACGTCCAGACTTTAAGCTCTTTGTCACGTTCCTCTGGGCGGGTGCCATAGGGGGGTGTGCTTGATCTGCAAGGGTGTTTGGGCGGATGGTTTGTGTCAACTGGCATCCACATGAATGCCAGGATCCAGGGTTTCCCAGCAGAATATTGCACTGTAGCGAGATGATATTATTATTGGTGCCCCTTGAATACAAAGTTGTTAACTTTATACCCTTATATAGCCTTGTTCCCTTGTACTTAGATATTTGTCCTGGTATAGGTACCCAGTAATACTGGAGAATTACACTTGGCAGATGGCTGTAATCAAAATTGTTACCAATGCATTTGTGTGTTAATCGCCAGAAAAATTAAACATGCATGTTTCGTTCAAACGTATTACAAAACAAAGCACTTGATATAAAACACATGGGATTTACTGCAAAAGCATTAGAATCAAAAGAAGAAGTACATTTAAAAGCAAGGCAAGAGTCATAAAAGAGGGGTCAATACCAATAATACAATACATTTAATAAAACCAAGTCAAATGTGGTTTAAGATTGGAAATATGAAACAGATTTAGTCAGTCTGAGACCTCCAGGCATGTTATTTCAAACTAAAAATGATCAACTCTTGTGTTCAATCAATATTGCCTGAAGACCTCGAGCTGCCATCTGGATCATAAAGTTTATGGACAAAAGTTCTGTGATGTATGTTGATGGAAATCTTAAATCTGATCAGCGACACATTGAAAAATAATAGGAAAAAATGTGTATTGTAGCCAGTGTGAAAAGTTAAATACAGACAGACAGACAGACAGACAGACAGACAGACAGGCAGACAGACAGACAGACAGACAGACAGACAGACAGACAGGCAGACAGACAGACAGACAGGGAGACAGACAGGCGGAGAGACAGGGAGACAGACAGGCGGAGAGACGGAGAGGGAGACAGACAGGCAGAGAGACAGACAGACAGAGAGACAGACAGGGAGACAGACAGGCAGACAGAGAGACAGACAGGGAGACAGACAGGCAGACAGACAGAGAGACAGGCAGAGAGACAGAGAGACAGACAGGCAGACAGACAGAGAGACAGAGAGGGAGACAGACAGGCAGACAGGGAGACAGACAGGCAGACAGACAGAGAGAGAGACAGACAGGCAGAGAGACAGACAGGGAGACAGACAGGCAGACAGACAGACAGACAGACAGACAGACAGACAGACAGACAGGGAGACAGACAGGCAGAGAGACAGAGAGACAGACAGGCAGACAGACAGAGAGACAGAGAGGGAGACAGACAGGCCGAGAGACAGACAGGGAGACAGACAGGCAGACAGACAGACAGACTGGCAGACAGGGAGACAGACAGAGAGACAGACAGGCAGACAGACAGAGAGACAGAGAGACAGAGAGACAGAGAGACAGACAGGCAGACAGACAGAGAGACAGAGAGGGAGACAGACAGGCAGAGAGACAGACAGGGAGACAGACAGACAGACAGACAGACAGACAGACAGGTAGATTGGATCAGAGAAACTTCTCTCAGGGTTTCTTTTGTTGTTGTAATTGTTTTTAACTAAATGTAAGTTTGTCTGTATTTTCTCACTCAGCTGTCTCACCCAGCTGTCTCACCCAGCTGTCTCACTCAGCTGTCTCTCTCTCTCTCTCTGTCCACAGGTTTTATTATAGCTCAGGGCCATAAAGATGCCGGAGGTGGACAGGTGACCCAAAAGGTGTTCAAGATGGTTGCGTACCTCCGGCAATTAAACATGTGAAGCGTGATGGCTATCATCCCTTCCTGTACCCACCAAACAAAATGGCTGCCACTGCGTCCTCCCTCTGCGCATCATCTCAAGGAAATGGCCGCTGCTCTGAGCTTCTTTGGGTTTATTTTTGTTATTTTGACCTTCCAGGTGTATTTCTGGGATGAATAAAAGTGTTTAAAGTTGTTTTCCATGTAATGAGTGAGCGATGAGTCCGACTGTACTCTGTGTGGTTAGTGTTTAAAGCAGCGAGCCAGTGTTACATTTGTTACGGTGGACATGGACCCGAACATCACACACTGAAAAATAAAAAGACAATCCTAAAAACGCTCTGAGGGTCTCTGTGTGGGGGAGGGGGGCTTGTATTGCTGCCTTTGTGTTCACTTTCTTCATTTTCAAACCATCATTGTGGGGACATGTCCAGTGTGATAGTTAAGGTCACACACCTCACTGAAGATACAAGCAGTTAGCATTTAGCATGTTAGCCAGATCCAGCATGAACATCACGCACCATCGTGGGGGAGTTTTATTTGATTAGTCACTTAGCGTGCCCGCCAGGTGATGCGGTAAACCAATGATTGATTGATGCTAACATTAACTTCTTCTGTTACTAGTACTCATACTACAATTACTGGGAATATTTCTACTGATATTGTAGTTTCTACCACAACTAGTGTCTATTAGTGGAGGCTATTGCTATTACAACTACTACTGCTGCTACTACTATTGCTAATGCTACTACGACAATTACTTCTACTACAACTACTACTTGTAATACTGCCTCCATTGCTGTTACTGTAGTCACATGTAACGTTACCTGCTAAAGTGTAGTACAGTTACCTCATTACAATGTGTTGATACGCTGCAGGTCGAAACAAAGTACACATCAAATATACGTTATTGATGGAGCAGTGAAATCACTCAGTGTAAAGGAGGATATTACTGCAGAGTGTATTACAGTAAGAGTAAAGATGCTGTTAAAGATACAATAAAGGAATATGTATAAGAAGACACACACACACACACACACACACACACACACACACACACACACACAAACACACACACACACACACACACACACA
>JBBPCS010000393.1:4127574-4150712 GCA_037974645.1 Hollardia meadi
TGTGTGTGTGTGTGTGTGTGTGTGTGTGTGTGTGTGTGTGTGTGTGTGTGTGTGTGTGTGTGTGTGTGTGAGGAAGACTGTATGAGTCTACAAAGATCATAGTCCCAGGTGTTAAAGGAATAGTTTGACATTGTGGCGAATAATTTTTTTCACTTATTGGCAGACAGTAAGATCAGTAAATTGATACTACTCTGTCTGTACTGTAAATAAAAAAGCTATAGCCAGGCTGCAGTTAGCTTAGCGTAGCACAAACAGCCTGGCTCTGTTCAACAGTAACAAGTCTGCCTATCAGCACCTCTAAATTTCATTAATTAGCACGTTACGAGTGGTTTATTTAATCTGTTCGACACCAGAAAAGTTATGTATTGGAGTAATTCTTGCCTCTGAGCAGTTGCCAGGCAACCAGTAAAGACTCCAGTAAGTTACTGGTCCCAGCCAGTAAAAATAGTCTTGATATAACCACCCCTTAAAGCAGTCAATTGTTGTTTTTTTGCAAGGATTAAACAAACAAGATGTAGTGGTAATTAGTGATCTTTAGGGGTCCTGGAAGGCAAATTTTGTTGGATTTAGACAGAGCACCTCTGTTTCTAGTCTCAGATTGAGAGTGGTATTAATCTTCTAATCTAAAGCGAGTTAGTCTGTTGGCAAAGATTTTGAACTATTCCTTTTACTTAATTTCTCTGATCATTTCAATAGACTATAAACAATCAGTAGTTCTGGAAATAACTGTGCAAATTGGTACTTATTATAGAGAAAATAAAGAGAGTGTTCTGTTGGTACATTTTGAATTCATTCATTTCAAAGTCAGAGACACACCAGGTCAGCTGAACATGAAAAAATGTTAAATTAAACAAGCAAGCATACAATTCCTATATGAAGAGTACATTTGCAAAGATGAATAAATAATAAATGAGTGCAGTGTGGGTTGCTGAAATTACAAAACTTGTAAAATAAAGTGCCTTTCCATACTGATATCAAAACAGTACTTTTTACAAAAGCCTTTTGGGGAATAAAAACACATTTCAAACCCTTTTTCCATTTAACAAAATATTTTTAACTGTTGGTACATTGGCATTATAAAAATCAACTTTGCCTTAAAGGGTGAGGCTGGTGATATATATTTTTCTTATAATGTGCAAATCTCATGGGGAGGCTAAAACCAACAGCCTGTCTCTCTCATTTCTTTACATCTTTCCTGTCTGAGAATCAAGCTCACTTGCTAGTGAGCCATTGTACCATTGTACATATGGACACTTTTCAGTCCACACTAAAAAAAAAGTATTTACATAAAGACATAGCAGTTGAATAAAACTTAAATTGAACTAAAAACCCCACCCTCTAAAATCGATTTACTTAAACACAAACCAGACATTTGTGTAAACTGCAGCTCAGATGAGTACCAGCAGATGCATTTTCTGGATAAAACAGACCAAACTCGATACTTGTTTCTTTAACATTACCTCTCTGCTGACATCTTTGCGTCCGGGCTGTCTTTCCTGATCATCTAAAGTGAAACTGGTCAGTCTTTGTATCCTACATGCAAAATATTGAATTGCTCTTCAATAAAAGGAATCTGAGGCACCAACTTGAAGAACTGTAGCTTATGACAGAATAATGAACTAATCAACTGTATACATGTTTTAACTCTTTTCTCTTTGTGTGAACCCATACATCTGTACCCATATCACCCATATACCTGTACCTATATTGACTTTTTTTGTGCTCTTATTTTATGTGGAAAAATATGAATTGAATGAATACATTCAACCACGATGAACTAAAATTCACCTTTGCCATTTGTGCTTAATTTTAAAAAGTAACATTTTAAACAACAAATTTACAAGTTAATAAAACACAAATTCATTGTTTCATTTAAAAGTATAAGGAATTAAGCAGGGACTTCATTGATGTCATGACTGTGATTGATTTTTCTTTTCTTTTAATTGCAGATAGAGAACCACATATCGGACATTGACAACTGAGTAAGGTCAGTGGGCATACGTCTTTATTCATATGAATACAAACCAACCATTGTACAATATACTGTCAGGTATTTCATTTTGTGACTAGAAACAGTGTGTGGACAACATGCAAAGAACCCATTTTCAACAACACGTAGTCGGCAGCGGCTCCAAAGATCTGAAGCTTATTTTTCCACTTTTAAGCACGAGTGAGAAACACCGCTCTACTAAATGGCTTGTCATTCTCTCTGCCTGGGAGCGTAAGGAAAGACAGCGTCTCTGCAGTTATCACTGATGGCTGTCTATACAACCGCAGGGACAGGACTGCAACTCATCCGCACTTTCCATCAAACGACATTTTAAATCCGTTGATTTTCTCTGTATGTACAAATAGCTATGAGATTTAATTTGCCTCTCGGCTGACATTTCCTCCCTGCTGTCCTCAAGTGCCCGATAACAGAAATCTCTTTCAGCTGCTCTGAACATGATAGATCGTTAAGATGATGGCCTGATGAGCTGTTTGTCCCCTGGTGGGGTATCTCAGTGGTTGCAGGTAATTTCAGGAACATTAACATTAGTCACAGCCCCCAGGCCTCCTCGGTTTTTCCACCCACTTCACAGGACAATCTTGCAGATAAAGCACCTAAATGTTTCCCTAACTTTTCCACATAGGTTTCATGTGAAAGACGTAAATTTTCACTGCAGTCTGTGTTTTTTCTCTCTCTTTTTTTCAAGTTTGGAAAAAAAAAGGAGGTCAACAGTACCAGACACTGGGAGAACAGATACCAGTAAAACCTTCTTGATCAAGAAGGTGGATTTGAAATGAAAGGAAAGCAATGACGGGAGTGACAGACAGCAGATGGAGAGTTTTCCAAACTTGTTTTATGTTTGCGTCATTAGAACATGACACTCCTGATGTACTTTCTCGAAATTCTGGTTATGAATATTCTCCAGACTGCTGCAAGATCAACCGCAAAGAGCAATCGAAGTGATTGCCTCTGAAAAATAAGGACATTATATTGTGTGCTTTATATATTATGGTCTTCATTGTGCATAAAGATACAGTTACGTGATGAATCAGATGAACCATGAAATGCCCTCCTTTGTTGTATTGCAAATCTCTGTTTGTTCTCTTTTGGTGCATTGAAAACCAAGACGAGCCACGACGGTGGCAGAGAGCTCAATATGAATGTAAGAGGAACACATTTTCTTCAACTTTTATTATGTGATTTGATTTGTTCGTACATTTGGCTGAAATGAATAGTATGTAATTTATTCACCATGCCTCCCTGAAGTATTGTAAGCATATTATGTTTGTCATTTGTTCTACATGATAAGATGCATATTGATTTTGTTCTTTGCATTCCGTTAATGGGAAACAAAAGATGACTATTTTTTACGATCTGCATGTTAAAAACGTGGCTGTTATGGATCATTTGTATTCATTGCATTGGTTGTACAGCTATGGATGATATCAGTTTTTGAAATAAAACCATTCCTCCAAATAAATAAATAAATAAAAACAAAATATAGCCTGTCTGGGTGTTGCGGCTTTCATTTTCACAAATATAAAAAAAAGAGAGAGACTGCATCAGTAAAAAAAAAACTCTTGCAAAACACATTCAACAATGTTTCTTTTTTCACAAACCTCATATGGCTCATATGAAAGTTCTAATTGATGAAACTTAAAGTGAACTTTTTCCTCTAGCCTTGAAGCATTTTGAGTAACATGGCTCTAAGGATGGCAGCGTCAGTCTGTCAATGGGTCCACCAGTTTGGTCCAGACTGTATATCTGAACAACTGTTGGATAGATCGTCATGAAATTTGGTACTGACATTCAGGAGTGGAATATACTGTAACCACAACTATAAGCACCTACTACTAAAAACTGTACTCGAGTACAAATTTGGGGTACTTGTACTTTGGGTATTATCTTTTCATGTCACTTTTTTAATCAAACTGTGTGAAGGTGTCATTTTTTTCTTACTATTTCTGGACAAACCAAACAATTGATCAATTATTTTAATTATATACATATGTTGATTAATATAACATTTTTCAGCATTGAGTACTTTTACTTTTGATTCTTCAAGTACATTTTCCCGATTATATTTACATAGCTGCACCTAAGCAGCATTTTCAATGGAGGGCTTGTAATGGAGTATTTTTACAGTGTGGTATTAGTACTTTTACTTCAGTTGGATCTGTATACTTCCGCCATCATCGCAGACATTTGTGTCCCTCAGGGGGAGCTGTGATAATTCTGGTGATACCCTCTTATTATCTAGTGCCATCATCAGTTCAAATGTTTAGGTCATCCAGTACTATGGTTAAATATCTTCAGAACTAATGACGACATTCCCATCAGCCTCAGCTGTATGTTGTGTTTAGTTCTAGCAAATGTTACACGCCATGCTAAACTGAGATGGCAAACCTTATACATTCTTAACATCAGTATTTTAGCATGTTCGCATTGAGTTTACGTACATCACACAAGCACAACTGGACTCTTGTTATTAACTTTGTACAACATCAGAAATAACTCTCCTACTCAAGCTAAAGTTATAATTATGTGTAACAGTGGGAGGGGGAGTAGCCAGGTGAAAATAAAGGCACAGCGTGATTCTAAACATACAAATTCTCTATTCAAGTTTAATTAGAGAATTCATATACGTTAGTGCTGTTCTCTAATTGGCTATGAGAATATTCATCTCTTTCTTTTAAACAGTGCCCTTGAGAACGCCCTATGAGAGATAAGTGGTGGTGAGGCAGATGGCATTACTAATTCGATCACTTCATTAGCACCAGATCATCATTTTCACAGGTTAAGGAGGGCCATTGGCCGGGTTGCAGATATAAATGGTTCTATCATTGCTGGCTAGCACCCTGTGAGTACAATGATCAGTCATGCAGCTCGTCTAATATGGACAATGTGACAATGGGATGAACTGAATCAATTACCGGTCTATAGCTGCTGGAGGAATTATGAGTATAATATGGGTCAGGATCTTTATAATACGTCTGTGATTAGCCAGTTGAGCGAGGATGCACAACAGCAAGCATTGTTTGCATTGCTAATGTAGGAGGTTTTATGAATTATATCTGAGGGAAAGTAATGACAAAAGGAGCCATTTATATTTCATATATTGCTCCATGAATAATTCCAAAATTGCAAAGTCTTCAGTCATCAGTTTTATATTTCTGTGACTTTGTCCTTTGGTCAAATTTAACTCTAATAATACCCCAAATGTAGTTTTTTGTTTTTCTTCACACAGTGTTTAATGGATACAATGTGTTTCAAAATATACACTGTGTGAGGTGTTAGGTACATATATCACATTCTTCTTCTGCGGTTCATGTGCACATGCAACAGTTTTTATAACTTTGCAGAAAATGCCAATATTAATTCTGTATTAATCCATTTTGGGAAATAAATCAATCAATATTGAAGGAGAAGTCTATTAAAATGGGGTCTATGAAACATAATTTATGTTAACCTTGTGGTGTGTTTGAGGGCTCCTTGTATATTATTTCCATGCATCAATGGTGACATAATAATTATATATATGAAACTAATTGATAAGTTAGAAGGATTTTTGACTGGACATATCTTCTTGGCATAATTCTCTGATGAAAACGACTGAAATTATTATACTGAGGTTTTGTTGTTGAGCAAAGAGGCATTTCATTTGAGGACAAGAATTTCATGGTGGCTTTGTAAAAAATGAACCATTTCTATTATACAACAAAACCTCCTTCTTTTGGCAGGCATGGAATATTGTGTTTTCAAGAAACATGTTTGTGTTTTTTTTTCCCTTTAGTGGACATCTTCTGTGTAATTACCACATTCTTTACTCTGAGATTGCTGCAGGTACTGAGGGAAGCAGCTGGTAGCCTACTGAAAAAGAGTCAAGCATGACGACGGAACTGGAAGCTAACCATATGTGCTTTAGTTTTAACTAGATTTTTTTAGGCTAAGCTTCAAGAGAAGTAAACATGAAAAAGAAATAATGTCAGTCAAACACAAGGTGTGATAAATGCAGGCACACATACACACAGTAACAATGTGTGAGTGATTAACACCACTGGGCTGGTGAGATAAATCTATAAGATTTATAAATGCTGTAAAACTTGAAATTCATATGGCCTGTAAATGGAAAAACAATGTTTGTATGTTTACATGAATTTAGTCTGTATGCTGCTATATGTTTTTGGTTTATAACCAATCATTTAGCTTTAAATTTCAGTGTTGACCTTGAAAACCACAGTGAAAAAAACCCATCTGAAAGTCTGTTAGTTTCTTCTGATGAAGATCAGGAGATATGATTGAAAGTTCCAACACAGCCACTAAATGGACATTGAACTGCCATTGTTTTGGCAGCTGCTGTTTTCTAAGACAGGACTGAAAACTGAACAGTTAAGCCAACATGAAAGAAGAGGGAAAAAAGAAACTTTAAAGGTGAAAAAAATAGAAATTTGAACATTAACATTTCCATGACCTTGAGACTTAATGCTATGAAGAAAAAAAAACCCTGCTACCAACTCAGAGTGTTGAGTATAAAAGAGGTGAGCAACATTATGAAAGCGCAAAACGGAATGGACCTTTTACACGGCAGCCATATTGACATGACATGGCAGGTAAACACAGGTATAATTAATAAAATTTATTAAGGTTCTGTTCCATTTAGTGTGGCAGAGCCTTTCTAGCAAGCCAACATGCACAAGAGCAGCACCTTGAGTCTATTTAACCTGAATGGAACAGAACCATAATTAGTATCATTGGTAACACCTGTGTTTACTCTACTATTTCTTACCCAAATGGCTGCTGTGAAAAGTCTATTGCTGGGGCAACCCTCAAAGTAACACAAGTCTTATGATAATTATGACAAAATCACACAGGTCAAAGGTCATCGTCACTGTGACATTCTCCAAAAACACTTAATTCCACAGAGGCATTACAGCCTCGAGGAGATAATTTTAGTTATATATGTGTGCAGATCTACTGAACCCAGTGAATCACCTCTTCCAGGTGATATTATAGCATCAAACTTCAGGCTGGGAATGTAGAAACTAGAACTATATAAAAATATATAACCACTTAATAACTACTCAGTAAGCTTATAAACATCTAGAACTTTCTGGTTTCTTTCCTCCCCTTCTTTTTCAGTACACGTAGCCTAGAGATAATCCACAGCGTTATTAGTATATTGTCAAAGGTATATGAGCTAGTCTAGATGGAGGCGGTAAGGTTTCCCGGATGTCGCCGTTAAAAACGTCATATAAACAGGAAGTCCAATGCCACAAGCGGCTAGTTCAACTCGATAGAGGAGAAGCTGAAGACAATAACAAATGTTTTATCGAACTGGTGCTTTGTCTGTTAGAATATATAGCACTATACTTGTTAGCTTTTCCGGCTTTTGCAACTGTAACTTACTTTGTAACGTTAATCGATTCGGAATGAGTTTTCCTCCTGAGCTCGATGGCTAGTAAACTTTTGCTAGGTGGCTAACTCCTAGCAATTTCCCTGCACACTTGCATAATATGACAACAGTGGTAGATTACTTAGTTTTATTAGCATGTAGGCTTGATGCTAAATGGCTACACAGCCCACAGGACAAAGGGTTAAATAACAACGTTACGCTGTTTACTGCATGTCGTCGTTATGGGAGACAAGGAGCTGAGTCTTATTGACAAGAATATAACAAGGTAATGTTAACCTAACGTTAATCAATCACAGCTATTCTCTATAGCCTTACTCAATAGTTTACTAAAAACTTGAACCCTGAGTTGTATTAAACACTTTTAATTCCAAACATAGCTAACGTTAGCTTAAGTAAAAGTACACAATGAAAAAATGTCCCATTACAAGTAAACCCCCTTTGAAAACATTAACATACTTGAAAAGAACAGAAGCATTATCAGCACAGTACTTGCATATAATACAATAGATAATATAATAAGTACTAGTACCAGTGAGTCCCCGATTCCCTAAAGACCTAAAATGATGGCTTAATATTGCTTGTTTGACTGACTAATGGTTCAAACCCCCCCAAATATTCAGTTTACTATAAAAGGAATCTGTTGTTTCACCTTGTTGCTTTCTGTCTAGTTTGCAAGATGTCCCCCTGAGTCCCACTGTAACATCACTCAATCTGCACTGCAATCACATCCCAAGGATTGAGGGCCTGACTTCAGCTTGGCACCTGCGGCACTTAGACCTGTCCTCCAATTGCATTTCTCAGATTGAGGGTCTGAGTTCCCTCACTTCCCTGAGGACTTTAAATTTATCCTGTAACCTAATCACCAAAGTTGAAGGTGAGTCTTCAGTCACCAATTAACTTGGACAGTAAATGCTTCAGCATTGTGGGTGTTCCTCAAGTAATAATTCTTCATTACACAGTCTTGTGTTTACTCTGACATTGCTGTCGCTGCTTTATGAGCTGTAAGATCCCTCACTTGTTAATGTCCCCTCCTTTTACCTCAGGACTGAATGGCCTCGTGAACCTAAAGAGATTAAACTTGTCCTACAATCAGATAAACAACCTCACTGGTGAGCTGAATGCCAACTGAACAATTTTCTTTTTCTACACTCAAACGAAAACCCTAACAAGTGCCTGACCTGTCAATGCTGTTGATTAGGCTTGTTGTATCTTCATGGGCTGCAGTACAAGCTGAAGCACATCAGTCTCCAAGGCAACCACCTGGACAACATCGATCACCTCCTGCAGTGCCTGCTGGGATTGCAAGGTTTAAGAGAGGTCAATTTGAGCCAGTATGACAGAGACAACCCTGCTTGTAGGTTACCAGGTATGGCATGAAAAGGTTCTTTTGGAGTACACTTGTAACTAGTGGCTGGACGGGTACAGTTGAAGTCGGAACTTTACATACACCTTAGCCAAATACATTTAAAGTATTTATTTTATTTATTTATTTATTTATTTATTTTTACAGTTCCTGACATTTAATCCTAGTAAACATTCATTGTCTTGTCTTTATTTAAGAATGTGAAATGTCAGAATTATAGCAGAGAGAATGATTTATTTCAGCTTTTATTGCTGTAATCACATTCCCAGTGAGTTAGAAGTTTAAATACATTTAGTATTGGTTAGCATTGCCTTTTTATTGTTAAACTTGGGTCAAACGTTTCGGGTAACCTTCCACAAGCTTCGCACAATAAGTTGCTTTAATTTTGGCCCATTCCTCCTGATAGAACTGGTCAGATTTGACTGACTAATGACTTTAGTTTGAGTGTGTAAATTCCGACTTCAACTGTAGATTAATTATAAATATTGGCCTTTTACAGACATACTCTATCAGTACATGCATGCTAGGTAATATGCATTAGTTTTCTGAATAAACTGGCAACTGTATGTATAAGAAAGACTTTATGTGTTGAGCATTTAAAATTTAATATTAGATAAACAGCTGATTTCTCTCTATTGTTTTTGATGAATCTCTCATTAATCCAGAGGATTATTGTTGAATAACTGACTCGTAACCCTCCTTTGTATTGCCTGCATTGAAAGTTCAGTGAAAATCAGTGGTAGTCAAATTGACAGCCTCTAGTAATGACTGTGATCTATTTATCTCTCTATAGATCGTATGTCCATGTCTTTTAATAATTGGATTTACAGCAGTCAATGTAAATGTCTTTCCCATATTTCTTCAAATTATGCTGTGCACTTGGGGTGGGCGATCTGGCCAAAAAATATATCCCATTCTATTTAATCGCAATCACATTTCACGCTCTAAATTGCAATCTTTTTTCTCAAATTTAATGTGCCCTGTGGACTATAAGTTGATTTGAAAATAGCCTTTGAATTTCTCCATTTGCATCATTAAAACACAATATTGTATTAAAGATAGTTCTTTCTTGGCACAGGCTCCTCATCTTCCATGTCGAGCTATAACTGCTGCATCATTTACAATATGCTACGAAAGGAAGACCCTCGTGAAGTAATTTGTCCAATCAGCATAGCCATCTAGGTGGCTATATCACTCTCTTGGTATTTTCATTCAGAGCAGATTTACTAGTTCAGTGATTCCAACAAGGGGTACTTGTACCCTGGGGGGTACTTCTGCAGTTGCCAGGGGGTACTTGGAAATATTATAGAGGACCTCAACTAATTTGAAAACATAGAATTTATGATATGTATATCCACATATTGAGTCAGCTTTAACGATTAATTTAGGTGTTATTGCAATTAAGATGGTATAAAAACTAGTTAGCCAGCCAGCAGATGAAATAATTAGCTAAAAACTAATGGATAAACTGTTTAAATAGACCACTAAAAGTAATGGATAAATGGTGGAAACGTAGCTTTGGCTAATCCACATGGTTGTAGTATGAACAAGCAAACTGACCTAAACGTAAATTATAATAATAACTTCAAATTGTATAAAAATATTTTAACATCCACTATTGTTTCCACTACTTTATGGCTGATGGCAAAATAACATCCACTTTAAAATGAATTGAAATGAACATTTAGAACATAGCTGGTGGTGTTGATGAAGAGGCACTGGAGTTGATCAGACAGGACTGTCGGGGTACGTCTAACAAAAAAGGTTGGGAACCACTGTGCTAGTTAATGAGGTTATGTGATGTTTGGAAAGTGAGAGGTCATGAAATATCTGATCTCTACAATTTGCCTGAAGAGTAGATTGTGGACGCCTTAAAGATCGATCATGATCTAAAATCGTCTGATCGACCTCCCTCAATATACACCGATGACCAATGTCTTCCTGTTCATGATCAATTCACAGCAGTAGCTGTTAAAAGCATGTGTTTAACTCCATGAGGGCATACTCAAAGTGTTCTCACAACCCTTGCTGTCAATATACATAAACTCATTTGCGGTGTTCAGATCTCATTAAGTGAGCCCCATCAATAGTGCCTATGAGGATAGCAGACACAGAAGAGAGGTTATTCATTTATATTTGATTTTATGCAACATAATACCTGATATGTTGTCCAGCTCATAAACCACGTAGTGACAATAGTGAAAAATGGTGTTGGTGGGCAGTCACACAGATCTAGCATGATCAGGTTTTTCTAATGTATGTGTATCTGTGTCTTGCTGCAGGTTACAGGGAGATTGTTATGCAGTCCTTGCCACAGATCTCTGTTCTGGATGGCCTGGACCGGCTGGGAAATTCATCACATCCAGGTCTAGTGAGTCCCTGTGATGTCCCTGGTCTGGAGGACTATGTGGACCTCCTGCTATCCTCGGATACTAGTCGCAATGAAGCGGTAATTTTTTATGTCAAATTACTATTAGTAACCTGTATTTCTAATTATTCACAGTTATTATAATGACCATATTTCAGTTTTTTTTCTTAATTTAAATTTTATTTTCAGCAGGAAGTCTCTTGAGATAAATTATCTTTTTTGGCCAACATGGCAGCATATATGTGTCAACATATCATTACAGAAGAACACATAATTATTTAATTTACAACATTCATACAGGTATATAGCTAAATAAAATAAAACATTTTATTGTATAAAAAATTAGAAGGAGAGATATTTAACGTTTTGAAATGGAAGTTTGAAGTTTATCTTGTAAAATATTCCAAGTGAAGGTTGCGTAGTCCAAAATGCAAAAACAGACTACTGTCTACTGTAAATATAAACTTGTAGCAAAACATCATAATTACAGTGTCACCTTTTATTCTTGAGAAGCTCCTTAATGCAAATTAATTCAAGTATCCACATTTTACATTGAGAAGACCCCAGGTAGATAAATAAAGAAATTATCTTTTTTAGTGGTTGTGGCATTTTGTATCCGAACTAATTTACCCCAGAATCCAACTTTAAAGGCCTTTTTTTCCAAACGGTCTGTATTTTTATTTTTATTTTTTATTTTGTACTCACAATTAAACACACAAGCTGAGAAAGAATGTGAATTTCCAGTCAAGATACTGTCATCTCACTTTCCAAAAGTGCTAACAGAAAAAGGACTGTGAAGTAAGTGACACCACTTCTTATTGAATCACTGTGTCATCTTGTAGCCCAAGTAGGTTTTGTAAATAGCAGTTGATGAATTGCTGGAATATAGGATGGTGAATGTTGGTGAATATGATCTCTTTATCCTTCAGCTACTTTACATATTCTTTGCACCAGATGTTAATATCCATCTGTTTTTGTCATCAGCAAAACCAGTTGCAGTGGAGTGTAACACACCCACAGTGGGCACCCGAATATAAGAAAGTGTTCCCACCCAGTGAAATAGAGAAAAAGCTCATTTAAGTTTCCATTGCAGGCTAGAGGGGATGTTCCTCTCACCACACCCCGCATCGATGAGGTGCTGACCCAGTTTCGTCAGCGGATTGCCTCTGAAGCAGTCACGGATCCAGTCGCCCAACAGGAGCGCCAGAGCTTCCAGCCGGTTCGTTCCACTGTGGCTGATCCAGCAGACCCTGTTAATGAGGAACGCATCAAGAAACTGGAGCACCAGGTGTCCCAGCTCATCAAAAAGGTGGCCATTTAACATTACTGATGGCCATTAATTCCCTGATTCCGATAGAGTTGAGACGTTGTGTAAAACATTCCTTTGACACATACTCAGTTACAAGAAAAAGCTTAAAGACAATATATTTTATGTTTTACCTAATCAATTTCATTGATTTTTGTAAATATATGCTTATTCTAAACTTGATGCCAGCAACAGTAAGTTGAAACAGGGGAAACAAAAGACTGGGAAAGTTGGGGAATGCTCCAAAAACACCTGTTTGGAACATTTCACTAGTAAACAGGCTCATTGGTAACGGGTGATAATATCATGATTGTTTATCAAATATAACCTATGTTTTATTCCATCATTATTTACATTGTATTTACCCAAACATGACTGTTGAATATTAATTTATCCTGACACATATGTAATATGAGCATTTCTGCAATATTCACTCAGGCCCCTGCAGATGACAAATCCAGTAGCTCTACTCTTGCTGTGGTGACAGTACGGAAACCCAAGAGGGACACAGATCGCACGTCAGAGAGTGAGTGTGACAGCGGGAAGGAAAACAGGAGGCGCTCCAGGATCCCCAAACATCGTAACAGCGCAACAAAGAGGATAACCCCCAAGGAGACCAAGGGCTGGAGATCAGAGAGGTATTTCTGTACCTGCATATCTCTGCACTAAAAAGATGTTTATACTCCAAAATACTACAATAATTTGTTTGTTTATTGTGTTTACATGTGTACTCCCTGATATTGTGTAGTAACTGCCAACCCCCGCAAATCCTAAAAATACTATATTACCTGTTGATAATTTGAAAAACAACTGTGAAGACATTATAAGCGCTATTGGACACTATAACAAACTCGGGGAGTGTCATTAAGTAATGATAATAACATTCACACACACAGACATGTTAACAATGTAGTAATTGACAAAGTGCAGTATTAATACTCGCATCAGCTTAACATCATCAGGTCTCTCGATGGTCGAAGAAATCCTTTTACCTCTCAGCTGAAAGGAGGTGTTACTCTTTCTTCTCTGAGTGATGTAGCTAAACTTTCCTCCTCTATGTTAGAAGTTACAACTGTCGTCTCACTCCTGTGATTAATGACCGTGCTTCTGTGGTCTACACCCTCATCTTACTTCATCAGCCGCTGATGACATGCTCTTAGGAGTCAGTAATTTAGCTTAGTAAGCCCCCAACTGTCCTCATCAAAAGAAAGGTGATTTGTAAAATATTAACTCCCCCCATCCCCCGAATTCACAAATTCAATTCAAAGTTGCTAAAACTTTGCCTACATATAAAAATGAGCACATCGTCTGCTTTGACCTTTATCGAGCCAGACATTAGCTGGAGGGCTGTTTATAATAGATTTTATAGCTGATTTAATACTTGTGATTTGTTTTACGTGCAGCGATCCAGAGAATCATAAACAGAGGAGTTCAAAGTCTGCTGTGGGACCCAGGAGAAAGGCGGGCGCGGCACGGGGTGTAGACGTAGCAGAGCCAACAAGGAGGGTACCTTCGAGAGCTGCGAAGGCCTCTGTTGACGTGAAAACCAAATCCACCGAGGGGGAGGAAACCTACAGGGTACTGCAGCATGTATAGGTCACCTGTTGACTGCATGGCAGCTTCTATTTTCATTGAATTAATGTAATACGGAAAAGGTTATGTCCCCATACAAGAGGGAAGTAGACATCTTCTGTGTGTTTGTACCCATATCTCTGTGAAGGCATACTTATGATTGTATTTATTTTTTACACAAAATCATCGACAAGAGACAGAACAGTAGATACTACTTATTAAAAATAAGTACAAAACAAAGACGATAACAAAATAACATTTTTCATTAGAATTTTTGCCCTTTTTAAAATAATTCCAGTCAATAACCTAAAAAATAAAAACAGCCATGTTTCATTATTTCCAGTGATAATTCCATGATACGTTATTTGAGATTCAATAACAAAATATCATTATGCTTAGGAGTCCACCAGCTGTTTGGTTATTAAAAGCATAGCATAAAATAATATTGTATTGTAAGTGAACAATGTGTTCTGCTTAACGGGTGTAATATATATTAAATATTTAGAAATGTATGTATACATACTGTACATAGAAGTCTCCTTTTTCAATCCCATTTATTCATTTTTCTTTTTACTATTTAACTGCAACATTCATCCAAGCTTAGAATATTTTTAGAACAGCATCTTTTTTCTTTTTTTTCAAACTTGTAGTCCTCATACTCAACTGATGTTACCTCAAGTGACAACACATTTATCAGACTTCACACAGCTCCCTCTGAAGCTACACCTGTTTTAACATATGTAGTGAGAAATCCCCAAGAGCTGTAAATGGACTTTGATTCCCCTTTGTTTTTTTTCAATATTCTTTACAAGAACTTACAGTACTGATAATTCAAAAAAAAATGGAAACATTCATTGTTGTTTGATGGTTCATCCCTCAGTATTTGTGTTTTTGTGTACGTGCCACTCAGACTATTGTGGAAGAGCGTGACCAGGAAAGGGAGAGGCGTTGGAAGGCTGAGCAGGCTGTAAGGAAACTAACAGAGGATCTGAAGTGCCTGCAGACAAAGGTCAGCGAGGAAAAAGATCTTCAGAGCATGGCCCTTCACACCACTGACCGGTAAGAGGAAAAACTGTTGGGACACACAGATTCACACGTATGCACTATGCACACTAACTTCCACGTGAATCGGTGCAGCGGCTCTTAAGTAGATATCATGATGAAAAATTGAACTTGTCTCTGTGGATTTCAGTTGTCAACTGCTTAATGGATTCTTGTCCGTTTCTACCCCCTTCATCTTTTGTATTGGCTCTCCTGAGAGCAGAACCTGCTGCCTGTCTCATCCTTGAACAATGAGTATCCGTCCCACCATTAAAATTCCTCAATTTCATTGCTCTGTAGCCTCTCATGATATCAAGCACACACTTTGGCTCCATTAACCCCAAAGCTTAGAGTATGCCTGCAGTGGTCTGTGATAATAAAGCTATTTAGTATAAAGATCATTAACTCACGCACCGGTCCTGCTTATTTGCCTGCTTATTAAACTTCCAGAGGCTATAATTACCCATGATTAAATAGTCCTATCTCTGTCCCTACACACATATGAGACCATTAGGCTGTGAGCTGTCTTCCCTCTGCAGTGCACAGACAGAGTCAGGTGTAACTATTTCGTGCACTTGCGCGCTCTCGCTCCCAACACACGCTGCGTCGATAAATCTGCATAATGGGTGTAATTAGAAGCGAGCTAACAAGCATATGTCAGCAGTATAACATGAATCAATCTTAGCTGTCACTTTCTAATGACACTGAACACGGCTGCTATTGTTGACTCGCTCAATCATCAGGAAAGAAATTACATAGAAATGAGTCATAGCAAATTTAAAGAGAGAACTACTGTAGGTGGTCGTACAGTTTCGTAGTTATACCGTGTGTCCTGAATTCTCTGATTTTTTTCTTTTCACCAGACTGCACTTTTATATGATGTTTTTTTTTCCTATTTCCAATATATTTCCATTTTCTCTCCTTTGAGATAAGATTTTGACTTTTCTGTGATGACCTATTTTTTCTGTTTCACATCATATTTTTAACTGTGGCAGAACAAAAACACAGGACAATCAAAGTAATCACATAATTGGTAGTGGTTATCTACACCATTTTCCATACACAGTAAAAAAACAAAACAAAAAAAAAACTCCTGCTGCTCTTTCACACTTACCATGCTGTCTCCCCATCCAGAATGAAAGAATTGTTGCTGAAGGAGCGATCGGGGCGCTCTGAACTGCACACTCGTGTTGAGGAGCTGGAGGGGAGGTGTCAGTCCCTAACCCAGCAGCTGGAGCAGGCCCGCAGCAGTGAAGAACAACACAAGACTGCACTGCACAGACTGGAGGAAAGCATCTCCCAGGGAGAGGCAATCAGGACTCGACAGCAGGCTGAGGAGGTACAGTAGTTGGTTTAGTATGCCTGAGATCACTTAGTAAGGTGGTCCTGTCAATGTGCAACATAGAGCAAGGTTATTTAGAGTCATACAAATATAAAAACATAATTCATTCGGCATATAATCTCCTGCAGAGTAAGTAAATACAGACAGAAGAAAGGATTCAGCAGACAGGGTTGTTCAGCTCTGGCAGTATGTGTAAAACGTGCTGACCTTCCTCAGATGAAGCGGAAGCAGGAGCTGGAGAGCAAGGCAGCAGCTCTGAAGAGAGAGTTGGACATCCAGAGAGCCTCAGTACGTCAGCATAAAGACAAACTCCAACAGCTGCATGAACTGCTGGCTTCCAGGGAACAAGAGCACAGGTACACCTGAACCTAACTTCTTCCTAAGAGTGATGGGCTCCTACATTTTCTGCCAAAATAAGAAGAAGTTGTGGTTATTGTTGAGACATGAGAGATTTCTTTTGGAAAGGCTCAGCTGGAAAACAGATACTGGTAAACAGTTTTCAGCAATATTTGAATCAAATTTGCTGGAATAATTTTTCATTAAATCAGATCATTAAAATCTCCCCTCTTAATTGGCTTTTAATCAAAGTGAATTGTTATGTGCAAAAATGTATTCCAAAGTTTATATGAAGTTAATACAGAGCTTTAGTAGTCTTGAGTTCTACAAATCAAGTTACTGTCTTTTAAGTACAAAATCCCCTTTTTTGTTGCTGTCCCTCCACTGCAGCTCAACTGTCCAAGGAAACACAAAGAGGGAATTTCATTACTAGTAATGCTGGAAGATAGTCTGTTGATTTGATTAACACAGACGGCCAAAGCCTCATATTAGTTTCAGAGAAAGATTTCAGTACATTTTTGCACGGGTTAATGGATTTTGTCCCTCATCACTTACATCGAAAGCGCCTCAGGAATTAATCTTTTAATAATCAGTGTGGAGAGATGTTTCAATGTCTATATGGCCCCCTGACTATTGTTTTTGAACAAACAAGTTTAGTGCAAATAAAATACATGTTATTATTTGCTAGTGGATATTAATCTCATGCCAAGAGTGTCAGCACATGTCAGTCAAACTTATCATTTAAACTCTTTATTTAAACACTTAAACTTTTGTTGAACCTTTTTAAAATTAATGTTAAATATGCACTTAGAAATTTTATGTTATGACCCACCAATTCAAAAGTGCAGGCTATTGTGTTAAAGCAAACAGTGTTGTGATAAAAAGCCTCTGTAGCCTTTTAAACAAGTCAATGTAGCGTCCTTGTTTGCATTATGTTACAGAAAACAGCTGGACTTGCGGTTGCAGCCTTGCGGGGCAGATTTCCGTGAGGCCATTGCAAAAGAAGTTGCATCAGTGGAACAGAGACACGCCCAAAGGGAGGCGGAGCTGCAGGAGAAACTGGCGGAGGGCAGGAAACAATACGCAGCTCTGGAGGACGAGTTCCGCATGGCGCTAACCATCGAGGCTGCTCGCTTCTCTGAGGTCTGCTAAAATCACACCTGCCACACAGATGGGTTTTAATCACTGAAGTCTTGTCCTAAATTTTGCTCCACATTCTCTGTGCAGTTCAGCGGATGAATTATCACTGTGCCCAGTAAAAAGCAAAAATGATTGAACTGGAATTGAACCCAACCTAGATAGACTTTTTTTCAGCCTGATGGTGAAAGCTGGAATTGAATTAGTATCATCACTCTGGACAAGTATGTGTGATTACCACAGGAAGAAAGCTATACAGAAGGGATTGGATTTGAATCAATCTCTGTATGCTCTCGTTTTGGTTACAGATTTCATTCAGCCTCTGCACAAAATGTAATCTAATCTTGATTGCTACGGCTTGCACAGTTTTCTTTGACCATTGGAAAAGTCTGAATAAGATATATTTTTGCCGACCAAACCCTCCCTCCTGGAAACCACTTTAAATAAACTCTGAAACCCTTTCTGTCAGACCTTGAATGTGACATTGATTGATAAAGATTTCAAATCAGGTAATGCTTAGGCTCTGAGACGTCTCATTCACATTCCACATCCTCCCTCTGCTTCTTTTAGGTCAAAGAGGTTTGTGATCAGATGACTGCAGAGCTGTTGGGGCTCAAGGCAACCCTCGCGCAGTCCCAGCAGAGGGAGAAGAAATCTGGCTCTCTGGTGCAGGAGCTCACAGCCATGGTCAAAGAACAGAAGAACCGCATCTCTGAACTCATCAAAGCCAAGAGAGACGCTGTCACTGATCTGAAGGTACAGCACTGAAGTGAAAGAGTGAGATCTGACTGATCTTTTTTTTTACAGCACTTTAAGGAAATTAAGAATAAATTGTTTGATCAGATTTGAAAAGTCACAGTAAAATAGCAATGACCAGTTCTGGTCATCAGTCATCACCTTTTCAAAAATAGTTCAGCCTGAGCCTGTAGGAGACATCTTTGAGACGTCATGAATACTGAATGGGTCCAGCTGCCTTTCCATATATCTGCCATGACAGATGGCCATCGATTATTAATACTGTTGGTCCCTCTGCCAGAGCCGTCTGCATTCCTTGGAAGCAGAGGTGGAGCAGGACCGGCGCCTCGGCCTGCAGCTCGAGCTGCTCAAGAAAGAGAAGGCACGACTGTTGTCTCAGCTCACAGCTCAGGAGTCGGTTATCGACGGCCTCAGGGCAGAGAGGAGGATCTGGGGCCAGGAGCTCGCTCAGCAAGGTGGGAGACATCAAGGAGCGCTTTGAACAAGTGTTATAGTGCACGACACCCGTGGACAACCAGTTTTAGTTTATCAATAAACACTAGTACAGTTCTTCCCTTTAGTCCAATGAGTCACTCTTAACATTTTGGAGATTCTTTTGTAGAGTCAGTATGAAGGAGACATTGGCCGTTCAGCTTAATATTGTACATTCAGGTGTTTTATTTAATGTGGTTCAAGTGAAAACTGCCATCTAGTGGTTATTCAGGAGAAACTCACACACTTAAGGCAACAGTAGACAGAAAAAATTCTAAATGCTTTGTATGAGCCATGAAAATGCACAAAAAACAATATTTTAAAGGCACTTGACAAGAAAAATAGAACAATTGAATAAGGATTAGGACTGGGACGATATCAGATTTTCACTACATAATTATGGCCAATCAAAGTCATGATAATGATATTATTGCCATATCTATAGAAAATTTGAAAAGAATTATCAGTCAAATTCATCTTAAACTTTGTTTATTGTGTGTGTTTTGTCTCTTTTTTTAACAAATAAATTACACTCAAAATATGAGTGTAGGGAGGTGGTGAGACGGTCTGTAACCATAACTGTATAGTAGCGTACAACAAGTTAAGGCAACCAGATGAACTGCTAGACTAAAGATCCATAAGGCCTAACATCTGTGCAGAATTACATACAGGATATTATCATATGTCAATTATTAACACAATATCAATATTTCATTTTAAAATATCACATTTTTGTCAAAACCTGTATATTGAGACACCCTTATTAAGGAATAAAAGAAATAAAAATAGACTTTTTAGTCGTTTAACATTGAGTGCTATCCTGAGAGACGTGATCAAATTTGCAATTTGATGTATTTCTCTTGACTAGGAGTGTCCTTGGCCCAGGATCGGGGACGACTGGAGGCCAGGATAGAGGTGTTGGGCGCTGAGCTGGAGACTCAAAAGAAACAGAACGAGAGGGACAACGATGCCCTTAAAATCAAAGCCAAAATCGTTGATGACCAGACAGAAACCATCCGCAAACTCAAAGAGGTAGTAGGATACTCTGATTATCATCATCAGGTGTTGTTCTAAAAGCAAAACATCATACCAGAACTGTTTATATTTGTGCATTTTACCATGAGCATTGTATGTGAGTTTGTGTATGTTTATGGGCCTTTGTGTATACGTATCAATCTCTCTGTCTTGTCTGGTTTTTATCTTGAGACAAAGTTACTCTGTCTCCTCTGCCTTCCTGCTGTCTAAGGCCTTGCAGGAGCGTGATGATCAGATCCGTAGGATGCGTGAAGAGGCGGTTCAGGCCCAGAAGAGGCTCCAGCAGCAGCTGGAGGAGGAAACGGCACAGCAGGCCGAGGTGAGGGAGCAGCTGGAGCACCTGAGCCTGCGCAAGGAGGAGCTAAAACAGCAGCTGGAGGACAAGGAGACAGAGCTCCAAGAGGTCAAAAGAGTTCACAGGCAAGCGCTCCATCACAAATACAAAGACACGCAAACATGCTCAAAAAATTCTGCATTATAATCAATGTATCATCATAATTTATAAAATAAATTTGGATGTATTACTTAATAGGAATAACAAATGTTATAATTCTGTTTATAGTATGTCCAAACTGAACCTAAACCCTCAATATGCATTTTTAAGTGAGCCTAAGACAGCTCTCTCTCTAATGTCTACTTGATCTCTTCATGCTTCATTTCATTATCATTACGTTCTGTTTTGTTTTTGTTCTATTTTTCTATATCTATTCTTTGTATCAGTGATGCCATTAAGAAGTGGCAGGAGAAGGCCGACCTGCTCACTCGGCTGGAGAGCCAGGTGAAGCGCATGAAGGAGAAGTTTGATGCCAAGGAATGTTTGCTGCTGGAAGAAAGACATAAAGCAACAGAAGCACACAAGTATGATACAATATTACATTAAAGTAAATGTCCCTTCACAGTTTCCTATCATTTGGCTACAAAGGGCTCTATCTTGTGCCTGCCGCAAAGCGGCACATGGCACAGCGCAAGTATTATTCCTAGTTTCTGACCGATGCAGTTGTCATTTTCACGACCAGTGCCCATGTTGTGTAAGTAGCAAATATACTTGTGCCCATCTGTGCGCTCAAGTGTTGGTCTTAAAATGAGGTGTGGTCAGGCGCATTGTTGGCACATTGTTATCTTGAGACTAGAGAAAGTGATTGTGCCATTGACCATTGAACCAAAACCTGGTCTAAAGTCAATGGCACAGAGTTTTTCCTGCTACTTAAAGGGCACATTTTTCAGATAGTGAGATGCGCCTACATAGGTGGCTTCACAATGCTTGTTACACATTGATGCACGGATTGAGAGGCTGCTTTCAGTAATTTTACACGTTTCCATGCAGCAAATATCGGACACTTATGCAGCAAAACTAAGTTAGAAACTTGGCAGGACAGAGGAAACTCTCCAGAGAAAACAGAATTTAAACTTTAAGCTTGACATGAAGTGAACCTGGACTGTGTGTGTGTGATCATTTGGATGTGTAGAAGAACATAGAACAGTAATTAACATTAGATCCTGACCGGTCCTGTCAGCGTGTGGGGAGATTTAAATAATCAATGAATTTAAGCTGCTGTGCATAAATGTGCACAAGTCTCTTCATGCGACACATATCTGCTTCTGTGGGATTGCTGCATGTAATGCAATTAATATTTTCCTCATTAATGATGTATTCCTTCACCCATCTGCATACATCTGCTGTTAATCAGAATAATTTTTATGCCCAGTTTGTGGACTGCGTTCCGTGCATCCAGCATCACACAGGGATGCGCAGCAGTCCTCCTCAGTTAAAGATATTGATAAAGATAAGATATTTGTAGATGTTGTTGTCTGTCTTGCAGAGCTGCAGTAGAGAAGTTGCACTGTGTGGATGATGCATTTCGTCGACAGCTAGAGTCTGTCCAAGCTACACATCAAGCTGAGCTGCTTCGACTGGCAAACGAAAAGCAGAAACAGATTGAACAAACCAATCAGAAGGTGAAATTTAGACACTTTTTTTTACAATTCTCCTTCCAATTTGAGAGAAAAGGTTCTTTCTCAGAGTGTGTTCATATATGACAAATATGGACAAAAGCCAAGTCTAGCCCTCACTCTATTGTGGATAATGATTAGTCGGTGTGCTGTAAGTATAGTAGATGGTGGTAATCAAAATAGTATTAATATTGTCCAATTAGAGCTGTGTAATCAAATGACTTTCTAATGTTTTAACCGTTTCATCCTGCTCAATAACGGTTACAAGCTTCTTTTGCTTACTACATTTTTGACACAGCAGATCATTGTCTCCAAGCTGTTCTTTGTTAATTAAAAAAACAAAAACAAGACCCAGACATTTTCAAAATGATGAATGTAAGGAAGTGCAAGGAAACCCTGTGATCCAGACATGCAGTTTGACAGCATCATGAATAAAACTGGCCTCTGTGGTTTCAACCAGTTTCTTGGCTTACTGACCTCTAATCATGTCCATTTTGATTCTTTGTATTTCACCCAACAAGGCATTCAAAGTCTCTGAAGTAGCTTGAATGTGATGAACAAACAAGTGTGAAAACATAAAATTTGAACCAGTTGTGTTTTCTGCAGCTGAGGCTGTCTTTTTGTGTCTGTGTGTCTTCAGGTATTTCAAGTGGAGGAGGAGATGCGTCAACTACTCGAGGAGACGGAAACTAACAAGAGAATCATGGAAGAGAAAATGAAGCGTCTCACAAGTGTACTAAAAGACTTTTAACACATGAAATATGACTTCTTTTCAGCTATGGCAATTGTATAAATTTAAATACTTGAGGATATTTGTAATTTTTTTAAATAAATTGAGTTATTTCTATGTTTATGTCAAGTTGTTATTTAACATATATATATATAGATATAGATATCTATATAGATATTTATATAGATATAGATATCTATATAGATATATCTATATAGATATAGATATATCTATATAGATAGATATCTATATAGATATCTATATAGATATAGATAGATATCTATAGATATCTATATAGATATCTATCTATATCTATAGATATCTATAT
>JBBPCS010000393.1:4170794-4182487 GCA_037974645.1 Hollardia meadi
TGCATGTTTTAGATGTTTCCCAGCTCCAACACACCTGATTCAAATGAATGGCTCGTTATCAGGCTTGATGACGAGCTCAACATTTGAATCAGGTGTGCTGGAGCAGGAACACATCTAAAACATGCAGGGCAGGGCATCCCCTGGACAATGAGTGATTAGGTACAAGATGTTCATGCTGCATCACCCGGGGCTCGAACTCACAACCTTAGACACCAAGAAGAAGTGGCTGGATAATTCAGATTTTAAAAAAGCGATATATTTACCAATGTAGTTTTTTCTCATTCTCTTAACCATTGTTGTGTAAGATAAGCAGACGAAACCGGTAAAAATCTACATTTACAATGCGCATTTAAAGGAGCAATTTGTAAGATGTAGAGTCCCGGGTCGTCAAATATTGACACTTTGGGTTGGTAGGCTGGGCCGACCACCAACCTGCTGTAGTGGACATGTAAAGATAAATCACTAGAGGGTGCTCTCTAATAGGTTACAATACCAAATAGAGAGAAAGAACAGAGAACTGCCTTTGCTTTAAATTCCACCAATAGATGGAACTTGTGTTCTGCAAAAGCATTAGTTGAAGAGTAGCTGTATTTAAGTTTTAAAATACTCTTCTTTATTCCCTCCCTCCTGTGGGATGGTTTTGTGATGTATCTTTTGGAGGGTGGGTGGTTGTCAGTATTGAATATATTTTCCACTATGCCCTCACAATTGTTGCTCTATGTACAGTATGTCAGTGGAAACCACCTTGAGTTTGCCTGTAATGAAAGGTGCTATGCAAATAAAATTGCCTTTTACTTGCCTTATGGTGGAGTCCTTCATCTCCCCAGGCCAAAAGAGCCTTTGGTTGTTTCATCATAACAATCTGATGTTGCACAAACAGAACTTTACTTTGAGTTCAAGTTGCCAGGATTTTCCAAAAAAAATATGTCAGCCTAAATTATGGGGAAATGTTATCAAAATAAAAGTACCATCAAGAATTTTCCATTTCAAGTAGACATAAAAACATCACCTTGGTTTAGTAGGACTATGTGACAGTCATTCCAAGCATTTTGTGCACAGGCAGAAGTAATATACAAAATGTGATATTTTCAGAAAGTGTGGAAAAAATGTAAAACTAAGATAGTCAACTAATAAAGAGTCATTTTAGGTGGAATATTTGGGATTTTTAATGTTGCGCATTGAAACAAAATCAGTGATTTACTGCAATGCACAGTAAAAATTGCGTTACTTTTCTCATTTCTTCACCGTATAAAGCCCCAGCCAGCAGGCAGTTAGCTTAGCTTAGCAAGAAGACTTGAAGTGGTGGGAAACAGCTAGCCTGGCTCTATTCAAAGGTTAAAAAAAACATTCTGTATGAGTATTTCAGGCAGGCCTAACTGCATCTGGCCAGTCAATTTATGAAACAAAATTTATGTAAACAATAAGGATTTAAAATCGAGCCGGACTGAAAAATGTTTTGTTTTTTTTACCTGCTTAGATCACATCCACAATCACATGGTGCCCCTATTTAACAATATAAGCCAAATATTACCAAAAATCTATTTCTTTGTAATTTTATATCAAAACAGAATTAGTTTTTCTTCCGGGAAAGCAAAATCGGAAGTTTTTTTGTTTTTTTTACATCAGTCAGTTGTAATAAATTTCAACCAATAATATCCACCCATCAATCAATTTTCAACAGTACGTAAGAGCTAGCTTCATATTTCATGTCAGAAGGATGCAGCTGGAGCGGAGTGTGTGTGTGTGTGGGGCAGGGTTCACTGATTACTGTACAAAAACAACTTTATTCACTGATTTTGGTGAAACTGGATCACATTTTATGGAGGAAATATTTTCTGGTTTTCCCTCCAATGACCTCCGGCTGCTCTGCCTGAACTCTTGGTGATTTATGAAGATTCCTGATGAAAAGATGACTTTACTTGTTTCGGATGCTGTGTTCAGTCCTACTTGTGTCGTGTTTGCAAAGTCCTTTTAACATTTAATCGGCCGTGTTCACTGGGAGCTCCCAATCGGGCAGAGTCAGCTAATTGAGCATCTAGATGCATGATAGGGGCCGTAACGCACATTCAGTGCTAATGCTATTGGCTACTTTAAAAAGTCCCTCCCTACCTGACTGTTTGTACAGGAAATACATAAATATGTGGAAGCAAATAGCACTCTGCCTTCCGTTTCATGTGGACTTGTGTTAATTATATGAAAAAAATTATTGAAAAATTATGAAGGAAGAAATGTAGCCTATTTAACACTTGCTAACACAGAGACACACAATACTTTTTGGTGAGTAACAGTGAATGTAAACATAACTTTTGTTTGTTTACAAGAACACAGAGCAGCTTTAATGGACAGACATGAGAGTAGTATGATCTTCCTATTTAGCTGTCGGTAAAAATCAAATAAGAATATTTCCCTACATGTTGAATGAGGCTGTTTCTTTAAGGTGAGAGCAGAATACATTTGAAGACGAAACAGGAGATAGCAATAATTATAGGTGCTGACTTTTAGCTGACACTTTAATGAGACTATAACTTCCTGACAGGTTCTTCAATTGAGTGAACTTAATTTCTTTAATAACCAAAAAAGATAAGAAACCAATTTTAAGGAGCATTAAAAGTCATAGACTTTGTGCTCTTAAGATTTCTCTGTGACAGCACAATGTTCATTCCATAGTGATGTGTTAGTTTCACACAGAGAGACAGAGACTGTGTGAGTCATAGAAACAAGACAGATAGAAATATACATAGACAGGAAGACAAAAACAGACAGGAAAGGAGGCTGCAGTGATTGAATAAATCTTGCCTTTCATGGTCTAAAACTGTTCGAACACGCAGATGAGATTAAAACAAATGACATCACCTTCGCCTTGGCAATCAAGACAAACACACACATTTGGCAATACAGCAGCCAGTAATCAGACAAATACAGATGAGGACACCATCCAGTTCTGCATGTGGATCCGTGGTGAACTGTTTGCCAAGGCTGTGGTGATGAAGTCATTTGTTTTAATCTTAAATGTAACTTCCTTCAGAATTAGAAACACCAATCAGATTTTTTCATTGCTTTCCTCTTTTCCTCTGGCTTTATTGTGTTCACACATTCAGCCTGTTTGTAGATAATCCATCAGAAATGGGTCCGCATTTCACAACTTGTAAAAATTGATCTCAGGCACGCTCGAGTAAGAGTTCGCCTCCCTGCTTCCAGATTTTTTATCTGCGGTCATGCAGCTAGAGAAGAGGGTTATTGCGTGTATTTGCATATTGGATTAACCAACAAAACAAAAAATGAGGAAAAATGAAAAACAACAGATGAGAAAGAGAGAGTATGAAACAGTACCTCATGTCAGGTTGGCTGTGTTATGCATATTTGGCAGTTCTTTAATGCATGTGGACACAGAGACATCAGGAATGTGGTTGAATGTGTCTCTGACCAGATCAGATCTCAAAGCATGGGATCACACTTGCAGTGTCATTTGTGATCTAATCGCACACAACACAATTGAATGCCAAGCGTAAACAAGATCCCGGACTTTCTGTTTGTGTTCCTAAAAGCAGATTCACTTAAGTGTCAATGTACTGCTACAAAAGCAAGTGACAATCCAATGTAATGTGGCAAAGTGATGAACTCACAAAGAATGATCACTAGTTATGCTAGTTTAGCAGTAAAGTTGTGGATACTAAACACTAAACTTTAGCGTTTTTTTAGCGTTGTTTTGGTTCTACTATCCAAAACTTTAAAGTTGTGGATAAAAGTGGGAAAAGTGGCAGCTGTTTTTAATGAGAAGTCTCTAAAACCTGACTGTACACTACCTGCTATAGTTATACTGCCATTATAGAGATGAGCTGGTGAACATGGTAGAGCCTTTAGCAGCTAAAGAGACAAATATTTTCCTCGGGAAGGATGTGGCTACCAAAACAGAAAGGCGAGTGAATAGCCAACATTTATCAGGTGGTGAGAAACAATATAAATGCTAATGTTTCTCTGTGTTTCAAGTGGCAATTTCCTAATACGTATTTCATATTAAATAGTGTTGGATCCTTCTCACTGTCATCACACTCATGAATATATCTGAAATACTGCACCTGAAAGCCTCTCCTCAAAGCAGCTCTTCTCACCTGAAAAGCATCAGCTTTGAGAGACAACAATGTTTTCAGACTTGGCGGTGAATGATTTTATCCTGTTTTCTGCTGAGCTTCAAACTGCTTCAGCACACACTGGTGATACTGTGGGTGAGTGTTTTAGCAGTAGCAATGTGACCAGACTGATCTTCTTTCTCGACCCTGACTTGCTGTATAGCCAGAGCTCCATGTGAAACAAGCAGCTGAAATGAAGCCTCTTCACTGAGGGACTGGCTTCATTCTCTGTGGAGCTCAGCAGTGCAGAGGGGTGTACTACAAATCAAGATTAATGGGTTAGCACAGCATCATGAAGGCGGCTCTCTTATAACCTGGTTAGATCACCATGGTAACTTATGTTGAAAACATAACCTGGTCCAGAGGAGGTTGTATACACGTTATATACAAACTTGCTGAGCCGTACAATAAAGTACAGTGCGTACAGTAATGCCATCAAAAGAAGGGGTATAATTACAGCAGTGGTAACACACTGTATGTACATGCATTCAGTTGGTGATGCAGAAAATATTTTTTTCCTATTTGCTTTGGATCATTTTAACACTTTAAATTCTTACAAATAGATACCAATAGACCTGTGATAAATACCAATAGACAAATCAATTGTCTGTTGGTATTTGTCACAGACAATATTTAATCAATAAAAATAATTTCACTTTAATTTGGCCAAACACTAAAGTGATTTCCATATCCTTCATTATGGGACAGTGTCAGACCTAAATGCAGTATAATGTTTAAATCGGCTGCATCAAGTTTAAAGTTGAAGAGCTCTATAATGTGCAGTTGTCACATTATAAATAAATCTGCTGGCCTAAAAATGCATTTAGTGGTAAAATAATTATATTACCAATTTACACAATCACCATCTTTCTGCTGGCATCTCTCTCTTGCTTTATTTGCAGCAACAGTGTTGCTTCATGCCGTAATATTATTTTATATTCTTCATAGATCTCCATTACAACAATCTGTTCCTCTTGACTGAAGTATGCGACACGTGATCGGTTCATTTCGTGTGGAAGAAAAGTCAAACGCCCAGTTTAATGGTGACGTGCACAGAGCCTGAAGCAGAAAGCCTGTGTTAACAATGAAAGTTGATAACCACATTCGTGACACTCATCATCTCTAACTGGGGCTTTAGGGTTTGGCGAGCCAGCTCCCACAAAGAAAGCCTGGCTGCAGTGAACCTGCTTCGTAGTACACCCCTCAGAAAGCCCTCTGGCTTTTTTATACTTGAGAGCCAGGTGGTGGTTGAGTTAGGATTGTTGTAAGAACAATACCTCACCCTGGTGATGAGACACAAGTGCAGGATCACTGAGGGGATGTCAAGTGGAGGAGTATGTTTTATTACCTCTGTTTGTTGCTGAAAGGCAGGGACAAATCAGAGTATTTCTTGGCTGGTCTCTGGTCACACCAGGAAGTGGTACAGTGAAGTTCATCAGTATGTCCTCCTCACCAAATAGTAGATTATGTTTTGGACTCTTGGGCTCTCAATCCATTACAGTTAAATTGAGCAGAGCATGCAAAATGCAACTTACTGCAAACACATACGTTACTCGCTGCTACAGTACCTTTGGCCTGAATATAAGCCTCTGTTTACAGCGTCCCTTTGCAAACACCTTTTAAAGATATGTATGTGTCAGAATATCGAGAAAGTTTACCCAACATAAGCCTTTTTATATTCTAAAAGTGAAACATGAAATTCCACTGAAGACTACACTTGTAGCTTGTGTATTTTCAAGTGCAACTAATTCCCTGTTAGTCATGTACAGACATACACACTCTCCTGGCAGACTCATGTTAAGTGGTTATATAGAATTTTATTGGCATTTGGATTTTTTTTTTTTTTTTTTCGCTCATCATGACTGTTAGGGTTAACCAACTGTGTTGGCTGCTTGACAGCTGATTAGTTTCCTGCCAGGTAGCTGTCATGAGAAGCATGTTTTCACTTGTTGGGACTCTCCGTGGCAGCAATACAAGTAGCAGTTGAATGCACTAGCCTAGCAAAGCTACAAACAATGTAAACATAAATGTAAAAAATATTGTCCTATATTCAGGCCAGTGGTTTACCAAACACACCCTTGCAGTTACAATATGCCCATTTAACATGTTGCTCTGCCAACTCCTAATGCTTTACTCCTGTTGATCTGTCAACTAAAAAATTCAGCTATATCTCAAATACCTGCTTCAATCACTTGCTTGAACCACGTTGTTGTTCGTGTAGCATTTAATATGCTTGTTTGCCTGCCAGACTATCTGTGGCTGGCTTCAGGATGGCTTTGTGGAGGAATAATTTGAAAAAAAACAACATTGTGCTGCACTCTCTACTAGCCTTGGGTCATATCCACTCTAAGCCACAAACACACCTTTGAAGCCTCAAACATGCATTTCAAGCTTCAGATGCATGCTTCCCTGCCCTGTTGTCTTTTTTTTTTTTTTCAGACGATGGCACCTCTTTCTTTTGGTGATCCCTGCTTCACAAGTAGCTGTTTCCTGTTTAATGTGCTAACGTGCAGCTGTTACCGTGGTTCGGTTCAGGCGGTGTTTGTCTGCTTGGTAAAACCAATGAGTTATGACATTGCTGATCTTGCTGTCTGTTCGTTCACCTTCACCCCAGCATCCACCTGTAGACAGAGTTAGATCAGATTATCATCACTCCTTAATTTCTGCTGTGGTAAGCTTGGTGTTGGCTTGCAGGGAGCGATGAAGTCACAGCCTATAATTAGTGTATATGCACACATCTGTTTTCACCTAATTCTTTTCCATTTCAGTAAGAGCCACAAGCGTGGCCATGTGCATGAGCTTTAATTGTAATTATCAGCATTACAACAAATGAAGTGCAACAAGGGTCAACAGTGGTGCATAGGGTAACCAAAAACTATGCTGAAGTAAAAGCAAGCATTCAAGTAGAAGTAAAAGTAGTCATTAAAATAACTACTAGAGTACAAAAGTATTTACTGAAAGATTGCTCGAGTAATGAGTAAATACAGGTCTGCACAATTATTCACTTTTACCCAAGGCAGTCAAATATTTAAATATGCTCAAAATGTAAACCCCAATATAATGATGTGCTATAAAAATATAAATAAAAACATTGCTATGCTACTATGCACCGCCGTCTGAAATAACTATTAGTACATATAATCATTATTATAAATAAGCATAACAAATTGTAGATTATTATTACTACCGATTCTAGTACGACTGCATTTCAATGTGTGGTTTGTCCAAGTGATGCTGCTGTACAGGAGCCGTAGGTTGACTGCTGTGGGTACATACAAATGGCAAACACTGTAACCTACTGTCTCTCCAGTGCTTTTACATGTATTCAAAATTGGAAAACTAATGTAATATGAGTGTTACCTAGGCTATATCGCTGTCGGGGCGCAACTGTTTGGTACCCCCCAGTGTTAACTACATGGCTACGGCCTTGCTTTTAGCCAGCTGCTTTTCACTGTAAGTGTCTGATGTACTTATCTTTTGTTGTACCTCTAGGGACCGTTAGGCTACCTCAGTTAGCGGTGGAGCTATAGCGGCCCTATAGCTGACTGAAGTCTGCCTGAAGACCACAGATCACAGGTGGGAGTCATCGCGGGCAACAGAGCTCAGCTCAACCAGGCTCCGCAACCTAAATTCAGCTGGAAACCAAACTGGGACCAGACACAGTCTCTGAGATCAGTGGGGGCCAGTTTGTTGACGGTTTTGGTGAGTTTTAGTTATGTCACCTTCGAATCAGTGTGTTTTACAATTAGTGAACAAGGCAGTGAAGCTCGTCTTTCAGTAAAAGGGAGAAACTGTTGTTATATTTTTCTGCTTAGTAAGGAAAATGATGAAATTGTCTGAGACTGTTTTGTTTATCTAATCTCTTATCCCAGCTGACTAAGAGAACACTCATGAAAGGATTTTTTAAAATGCTCAGATATGGCATTAAAATATTCAGTCCGATCCAGTTTGAAGCTTGGTGGCTGAGCATATAGTTGGAGATTTCAATCTCAGTCCCAAGATTGCTTCATTAGGCATTCAGATGTTCAAAGAATAGCTTTAGTCTAACCAGAGACTCCTGACGTCTGTGACTCGCTGCTGCAGATAGGTTGATAAACGAGAATGAAGATAAATCCACATTTTAATCCCAAGAATTTTAAAGTAAAGCAAACTAGTTGGTTTTGTCCTAATCCAAAGAAGTTTAATCTAAAATCCGTCATTGCATATTTTGTATTTGACAGTTTTTGCCCAGTTTAACTACAAATGAAGAGCATGCACGCACGCACGCACACACGCACGCACGCACGCACGCACACAGCACGCACGCACACAGCACGCACGCACGCACGCACACAGCTGTTGCCCTGTTTTGTCTAATATGGAAGATGATCTGTTTTCATGCGAACTGGCTTCTCCTTCACTCCAAGATTGCAGCCGTGTTTTTACTGTCTTACCAGCAACAACAAAAATCTGGTGGTGTATTAATGTTGTGAGTTAACAAGGTCAGGGTGAAACTGAGGGCGTTGGTATACTATATGTACCTGTGAAAAGATGAGGGTTACGTAAGAGAACAGTTTGTGTGGATGCATGTGTGTTGTATTTCTGTGTATGTCTGTGTTAATGTGAAGATTATGTGCTGATACATCAGGCCAGATGACGAACAAAAATGGGTACATGACTCATGGCTGCAGAATCCTGAAAAGGAAGGAGGTTTAAAAATCCCTCATGTCCTCTTCTTTTGGAAAAAAACAGCAAAAAAAACACGCTTTTAAATATCATATTACAATGTACTTTAATGTCAATTTGACTGTTTTCCACCCAAATTCATCTTTTTTTTTCCACAGTTCTAATCACAAAATTACTGTCTTATGGACATTTATTTAATCTACAACAATAAGCAATATATTTGGTGAATGAAATTTTGGTTTGATCAATAAACTCGGTACAGGATTTATTAGAGGAGGTGCTGTGCCTGGAAGCTTTTTATGTCTTCCCACAGAAAGCAAAGCATATTTTTGACTCACATTACTAGTATGAGTTTTAATCACAGGGTCACTTGTTTATTCGTGTTACTTGTGTGAGTGTTTATTCCATGGAACTATGAAGGGAAAATCTGGATACAGCGTTGCAGGTGCATGAAGCCAAAAATGTTTGACTTCCCAGGCTAAAAATTACTCGGCTCTTCTGCATATAGCTTCTGCATTGTGTGGCCCTGAGAGCATGCATACATGACACTAGTCGCTAACTTCCGGTTTAGCTCTCCGCTAACTTGAATGGGGATAAAATGATTTAATTGTGCAGTTCAATAGACTTTCAGAATGTTAATGGACTAAATGGATCAAATTCTGATAATAGAACAAAACATTTTGCGTGGGTTGTGATGCTCACAAAATGTATCCACAGTTTTACAGACACCTTTTTCACAATGTAAGCTTTTGGGAAAAAAGTCTCTCTGGGCCAGTGTGCATCACTTGATGTTGTAATTACATGGTTTGGCCACTGTGTTATATTGGCTTCAAAGCCTGGCGCTGTTTCTGGGGCTTGGTTTATTTGCCCCAAGCAGCCAGAATACTTTACTGTACATTAATCATAAGCTATGATACATATATATCATCGTGTATTCATATATATATATATATATATATATATATGAATACACTAATGCATGCATATGTATGTATTAGCATTCCATGACTACACTAATTATGGATGTTTTCATATGAGGAGTTGTAATTGTTGACAAAAAAACCCTCATATATCATTCTATTATTTGTATGTAACATAAAATATTCAAGTAACACTGAAATATATAAGTACCAGTAAATATCCTCACTTTATTTATATATATAGTCAGCAACTTTAGAGCACCTTTCAAGAGGAAAACATTACTTTTCACAAAAGAAATGAGGCAACCAACATAAATTCAGACATAAATACATAATAATGCACCATAAAATAGAAATAAATTAAAGTGAATGTACTTAGTTACTTTCCACTTTTAGTTATAAATAAACAAACAGTAGTAAAGTCTAAGACTTATTTATAAATATAACTCGTGCAAAAATCTGAGTAGTTTGAATGAAGGCTTGTCAAACAACTATTGAAATGATGACATGACTTAAATGACACCCATCGGAGTCTTCCTGGACGCTTTGTGCAGTAGAATGTAGAGAGTACAGCTGGAAAAACTCTGCTCCTGTGATCTTTTAGAAATACCAAACCAACAGAAGCAGATTTCCTCCATCACGGCTTTACGGTGAGAGGTTTACAGTAAATTCAGAGAGGATGTGTGGCCACATTTATGTGAGTTCTGTGCTTCCTCGGCTCTGATTAATGGATGATTAGCCTCTGTTACTTGGAGATTGGACTTGAGGAGGCTTTGTGGAAAAAGTCTTACAGCCTTTTAAAGCAGTATAGAAGTAATCATTCCTGCAGTTGGAAAAACACTGAAAAGCCAGCAATATTTCTACAGATACAAAATCCAATATTATGGCAAACACATATACAAATAATCGGTGTACATGGTATCTCATCTTGAGTGTGATCAACTCCGACGCTGTTTTTAGAGGGCCTAACTCCGGTTCCTGCTGAACTGAGCCAGTGTTTGACAACTAACTGTTTTCAGCTCAGTAGGCACAGGAGGTTGAGCCCAGGCACCTGCACCACCTAACTTTCACCACAAGGGGAAGCAAACAACAGCTTTACTGCAACAGGAAGTGTGGGCACAGTTAACTCAGTTACTAAATTACTAAGCTTAATTTATTTAGCTTTTTTAATACTAAGCTAAATTTAGCAAAACATTGAAATAAAGGGGCCTTTAAAATTCACCCAAATACAGAGGACATTTTCTCATGTTTGTCTATTGTGTCATGCTGATAGTTTTCTATGTGTCTAGGTTTTGAGATATTTCTGAAATTTCTGTCTCTACAGCATTGAGAAATGAAAATGTAAACAATTCAACGGCAACATGTCTTTTCAGAAAGAAATGTCGCAGTTTTTCTGGATAATCCACATAGCAGTTTTTACTATGTCTTTAATGTAAAGTAATTGTACTGTGAACTGTGTGAGAAAATAACAACATTGTTTCTGGAAAGAAATGTTGGACTTGCATGTTTCAAAAGTTACTTTTTCAATGCTATGAACATGCAAGACGTTCTCATCTAAGAGACACCATCTCAATACCAGGGTAAATTAAACCAAAACTATCTGCAAAGCTAGAAGAAGAAGAAGAAGAAAAAGAAGAGATTAATAATAATAATTGACATATTTATTACATACAATTAAGAAAGCACCTCACAGGATTAAAAAAAAAAACAAATTATGATCAGACAACAACAATACCAAGGTACAACATACATAAAAATAAGGACATAAAATCTGCTGAAATAAAGTTAAAATGATGAACGGAAGGAAATGGGAGAAAAACAACAATCTCTAAATCTTGAGGTTCACAAAGAGAATAATGGCAGCAGCACTGTGTGGTCATGCACCACTGACAAAAGTTTTTTTTTTCCCCCCTACACACACACACACACACACACACACACACACACACACACACACACACACACACACACACACACACAC
>JBBPCS010000393.1:4182587-4196893 GCA_037974645.1 Hollardia meadi
ACACACACACACACACACACACACACACACACACACACACACACACACACACACACACACACACACACACAATCATCGCTTTGCTTTCATGACCACCCAGACAGTAAATGAGCTCAGGAATCTATTGCTACTTGCTTTCCTGATAGGACATTTCCTCTACTTCCTTCCTGTACAAGGAAGCCCTCCCTTCCCTGCCTGTTGCCCTCTTCTCTTACTCATCTCTCCAGAAAGTGCATTCCTGAATGACTTTGAGCCCAATGTGCTATCCAATAAATGTACCACAGTATCAATATTTTTCAATACCATGTATTTAAAACAATATGATATCCACATTTGATAGTATTAAACGTACTGAAGCTTTAAAAACAAACAAACAGAACTTCAATCAGAATTTCAGTCCAAGGCGAGTACCAATTTTCATACTATACTATAATATCAAAGTTTAAAATTCTGGTATTGTGCCAACCTTACTATTCAACATAAACCAGAGATATATAATGTTTTTTTTGTTTTTTTTTTACCATTACATGAATGGTTTATAGGAAACATTGTGTGCTCTACTACAGAATGTCTTGAAATTAAACCGTTTTATAATTCTGTATGTTTGTACCCCAGAAGCTGTAGCAGCAGCACACGATTTAATAAAAACCTTTGATTCCATGTTGACATCTTACATTTTACTACGTTGTTAGTGGCTGTTTAAAGCTGGTAAGGCTTGAGAGGAGCGGAACTTAGCCACTGTGAACACCGACTTTCACTGAAATGTTCACGGAGCGAGCCAAGTCCTGCCCCTCGATCAAACTCTGGACAAACATACTACTTCATAGGTTAAAAAAAAATCTACATTTTGGGAAATATTTGACACCACTTTTGTGTCTAAATGGTAGTCTACTTGTATGAAAGTACCATGAGGAGCAAGATAGCTTAGCTTAGCAAGACTTGAAATGGGGAAACAGCTAGTCCCCCTTTCAGCACCACTAAATGTCACAAACATGATTTGTGAGATCACATCACACCATGTCCTCTTCTTCTAAAACATGGGGAGATTATAAGCTTGAACGTATGTTGTAAGGGATGTGTGTTGCAGAACATTTAGAAAAGGATTTGGAGCGGTGACGTCTGCTAATGTGGGTGTTTGCTGAGCGGTCGTCAGGTGTTGGAGCCCGGTGTGGGTTTCAGCTCTAGCTGGTTGGAAATCCCTGGCAATGTGATTTACATTACATCACAATCAAATCACTCTGCCAGGAATCCCGCCAGCTAAACCAACTATTCAGCATCCTGTTTGGGCAGACGGAGACGACGAGGGGGAGGAGGAGGAGGGGATGGAGAAGAGTGTGGGAGGAGGCCACTGAGAAACTTACAAGTAGAAATACAGAAAAAAAAAGATGTGATAGAAGGTTGCAGTTAAGGACAGAGAGGGAAAGAGCGCGGACTGCAGGTGTCTATCTGAGCACAGATCAGAATGGCTGAGCACATTTAGTCCCTCATCACTATGTAATTATGGGAGAAACACACATACTCTCTCTGACACACACACACACTTTTAAATGTTAACACATGCACACCCACACATCACGCATGGAGATTTAGTGGAGTTTTCTTTCATTGGCACACCTGCACAAACAGAACTGCAGGCGGTGGTGTTGATTGTAGGAGCACGTGCAGGTGTGTCAACGAGTGCTTGTGTTCAAGCGATCGATCAAGCTCATTCGCACGCCTGATTTGGAGCCGTGTATAAAGGCCGGTGGTGGTTACAGGTCTGGTTGTCAGAGATTTAAGCCTCGTGTTTCTATAGTCCCGCACGAGGAAACAAACCATCCAAACTTCTATTGAAGCAGCATGAAGAACTTCAGCTCAAATCACTATCGTTCAGCGTGTGTGACATATTCTTTATCTGTCCTCTTTTCCCCCCCAGAATATTTTAGGTTGGTTTACGCATGGATTAGACTACAGATGGAAGGACAGTCTCTGAAAAGATTTTCCACTATTTGGCTAATTGCTATTTACATGATCTCTAAGTCTCTAGTCATCAACAGTGCTGGGGGGTAACATGTTATCAAAGTAAGGTGTTAAAGTTTTATATTACTTTTAGCGATAAAGTAATATAATGTTGTATACGACATCAAAGTATGTCACACAAACCTGTGTGTTACAGTTTTCCTCCCACATAGATACGGTTGATTGTATCCCTTTCAGAACCTTTTAAATCATTTCTTTAACTGCAGTGTCTTTTTGGGGACTTAAAATAAATCCATAATGATAAGTCCAATGCTGGATGTCTTCTGTGATCAGAAAACAGTTACTGTTGTTGTTTGTGTGATTGTTAGCTGTCCAATGGCAATACCTTTGATTGAGTCTGTTGACCAATCAGAGGCTGTGTTTCTGACTACACAACATCACCCACCACTGAACTTGCAATGAACTTCAATAGACAGGAGCTTCTGTGCTTTAGTTACTCATTATGAAACTTATGAGTTATTATAATATGGTATACTAAATTATTTTCATAAATAATGTACTTTAAAATGATATTAAAATATGTAATATATTACATTTTGAGACTAACTTGCCAAACTGGTCATTATTGACTTGTGACTTGTTAAAATTAAGCACTGTCTCATCATAGGTTGCATTTTCTGGTGAATTACAATCAAAGAGGGATTTTTTTTCCCCCACCTTGTTTTAATTGAATAGTCTTTAGAAGTTGACTTGTGGATTTTAAGAGGTTTACCAACTTTTTCTATATAACCTATTTTTCTGCAGTGGTTTGTTTTCAGATTTAAAAAAAAATCTAATTACCTCAGGTCAGTGCTTGAAAGCTTCATTGTTGAGTTTCTTTTACATGCCATTATATATACAGTATATATTGTATATATTTTACTTAGTGTAGTACTTGTTCTATTGAGACTATTTTGTACCTACATTTGAAAGTAGAGCTTGTCCCTTTCATAAATTGCAGAATAAAACCGTGTGTTCCTGCATCTGTCACCACATGCTTCCTGTAACAAAGCATTGCACGAGCTGGTAAAGACAAGAGAAAAAAGAAAAAGAGGGAAGTACCATAGAAGAGTAGTTAAGCAGCAACAATGTCCAGTAGGCAAAAATGCATCTATTATTCAGTATGACATTCAAATGTCAATCAAGCAGTCCTTTGTCCTTTTAAACATGTTTTTGAAACAGATTGAAGTAAAATGACCACCACAGCCTCCTTCACCCAGTTATGGGGGGACAGTAAGAGGCAGAGAAAATTTGATTTGACTACTGGAAAACACTGTTGACCTGCTGCCTCATTTTGCATCCCAAAAACATGAGTGGCCTTTACAAATATTTATCTCAACACAGCGTTTGATGGAACAGAAAATATGAGTGAGCAATCCAAAGTAAACAACAGGCTTCCTCTCCCTCTGACACTGGTATTCAGTTGAACATATCTGCTACTGCTGCTACCCTAACTTTTGGAATCACTAATGCGAATTTATTCAATCACTTAAATCAGCTTGCTTTCATCTATGAGCGGAGTGGGTGGTGTTTGGAGATCTTTATGAGTCTGCTGAAGGCTTGGCTCACACACACTAACCATCTTGAAACAACCCTCGGAACATACATCAAATAATAAACACATTTCTGCCCATATTATTATTATTATTATTAGTAGTAGTAGTAGTAGTAGTGGTAGTAGCAGTAGTAGTAGTATTTGCATAACATAGTATTATATGCAGTAATACATATTATATAATGATATTATTACCACTGATTATCTTGAAAGCCACAAGTTGTCATCACGTGTGTGCAATGTATCCACCATGCTCCAGGCTTGATCACATGTCATTCCCCTCTTTGTCTTTCTCTTCCTATGTTAAAAAAAGGGAAAAATTGTTGACATGTCAAAAGAAAAATTACTTTTGCTTGCTCTTTTTAATTTGAAACCTGTTGTCAAACTTAATAATAAAACAGACGTTAAGAAACAACATCTATCAGGCCTTACAGCTGCTATAATCAATATTAAAACATTAAAAATTTATTAAACGTGAAAACGCGTTTGTGAAACAGGTGGCTCATTCTGATGAAATTAATAAATAATTATCAGCTATGCAGAGCGTTTTTGCATCTTTCAGCTCATTGTTTTTTGTTTTTTAAGGCCCACAACTTTATTGTTTTGGTTCACTCTTTTCAGGAAAAAGGCCTTAAAACTCACTGTCACTGCATTAGTGACTAGCTGGTGCACATAGTGGAGCATTTAGCAGCTGAAGAGACAGATACTTCTGATCAGGAGTTGGTGGAGACCAAAACAGAGCTAAAGGGAGCGTCTATTTGTTACGTGGCCAGAAACATACAGTAACTCTCAATGCATGCTAATTTTGTTTTCCGTATCCTGGATGTGTAAATAGGGAACTGATGTAATAATATGTCAACATCGTGTCCACAGCTTGTTTCCACTGCCCCCATGTGGCCAAAACATCTGTTAACGCAGGTTTACTTGTGCTAATTTGGTGCAGAAAAGTTAAAAACATCTTGTTATCAGCATCAGTCTCTTCTGCTTTCAGTGCATGCTGCAGAAGCTCTCTCCTCTGTCTCAAACTTTTCTTGTTCTCTGTCAAGTTTATCAGGATCCAGAGCTGGCTGACAACAATAGCCCCCAGCTAGTCTGTTTCTGTGCTCGACTTTGACAGCCAGTCAGGGTAACTTAATAGCTCAGTGCTATCTGCCTGTCTCCATCTATGTTTCCGTCTCCCTCGCACTCTCTCCATCTGTTAAACGCCAACATAGAGTAGTACACTTGGATAATGATTTGCACTAATGTAGTACCACTGTACTGCATTAGTGCTGGCTAGTGTGACAAACCTGCACATAGGGGCTTGCTGAGCCTTTACTCCCATCTGCAGGATTTTGAACACCAACAGACAAAAAAGACACACCTAAATTGAAACACAACTAGACAAAAAAAACCCCTCTCAATTTAACCTCAAAGGGTCGATCACAATGTCTTTAAAAAAACCCAACTATACTCGCATGACAGCATTAAAATAAAGTCGTATATACTTGCTCACTCCTCGCCTGAGGCTGCCTCTCGACTCTGACTGTTTGACAGCTAAACGAGCAACAATTGACCTGGCTGAGCTCCAGACTGCCTGAACTACTCAATAACAGCAGGAATTATGTACATGGATAATGCTCTCCATTCACAGTCCACACACTTTTCTGTTCTCTCTCTTATTTTCTGCCCTTCATTCTTCATGCCACAAGTAAGACTGCAACGACGGGGCAAACCCTGTCCATCCCAGCACATGACAAGATATGGAAGATAAATACAACCTTCACCACATGGCAGAGTTTGTCGAATTGTAATGAGTGCTCCTTGTTTCTGAGAAAATTACTCAGTTAATGAATCGCCCATGAGTTGTCAGCGCTTTACAGGAGGCATTTCAAGACAATTACAAGCTATGTAAAATAGAAATTCAATGGCAGCTTTCTTTTACTTAACTCCAAAATTACTGGGCTATCTCAGCAGAAAAAAGTAGGTGACTCGGTAGATCCATAAGTGCTGTTCTGTTCTTTGAAATGACAGGTATAATGTGAGCACCAAATTCTTTGTCTCGCTATTGTTTTTTCAGGTAGAAAGTATGTTTGAAGCAGAGCAATGGCCTGCCTTAAAGCACATCCATTTCTGAGGCACTCGGGCATCAGCGGCCACCTTCTCAATCTGGAAACACATTAACCTGACACTCCACACAAAGATTGTCCTCATGTACGGGAGCCCTCAACCGACTGCCAAACAATCCCTGCTCCTCGTCAGCTTACCTTTTCTCTCTCTGGAGATCTAACAGCCAGGGCCCTTCTCTTGTGATTACCCCGTGATGTTAACAGCCTCAGCTGTGCTGTATTTTGGCTAGACACTTTTTTTTTTTTTTGGGACAAGGCCAAGGGCACACATGATTGGTTAGGGTCTGTCTGAAGCTTGCACATGCTTGGTTTATCCTTGTTTGACCTTCTGCATTCAGTGACGTGCACTACAAAAAAGCACAGCTACTAGATGTTTGGATAAGTTTTGCCACTTTGCTTTTCATGTTCAAAGCCTTGGACTTGATAAGTTGATCTCTTCTCGATCTCACGGGCGCCAGCGTCCATGTCAGTGTGGAGACACAGCATTTTCATGAACCTATGTTTTCCCGAGCTGACATTAGAGTTGACTTTGTGCCTTTGGCATGAAGAGGGTACAGAGCGGCAGGCAGGAGGAGGGGGAGATTGGGCAGTACAGAGAGAGAGAGTGGCAGACACAGGAAGAGGGAATAGATGTAACTCAGAGCCAGGAGACATGACGTATGGGCAGACAGTGAGAACTTTAATGGGACTAAACAGAAGAGCTTCAGAGAAGGAGAGATTTATCTTCAGATAGCTGTAGCTGCAGCAGATTTCTAAAACCGGTGATAAATCTTCAAGTTTTGCTCAGAAGAAGGATTATCTGGGACTTTTTTTTGTGAAATTAGACTGGTAATAGACATGTTTTTTTGCTTCTGACATATCATTACGAAGGCTGACTGGCATCCTTTGTTGTTGTGGTAGTTTGTACTAGAGGTCAACCGATAAACAGTAGGAAAAAGTTATTCGCCATTCAATTCATATCAGCTAAAGACACAATGTCAAGACCAGCCCTGACACCCCAGACTTCTCCTTGGTCTTACAAACCACAGATGTTTAAGAAGAACAAATGTAAAGATGGCGCGTATTCAATCCAATGAAAATTGCTTGCCTGACGCATATGCTAAAAAGTTTTTTTTAGCTTCCAGGTTTACTTCCTGGTTATGCGGCCTACCGAATATGTGCAGTAGTGTGTCTACCCCTGGCCCCGTCTGTGAGGTCCTCCTTGGCCCATTAGACTTTACATTGTGATAACGTCAGATTTTAAATATAAAAACTTTAGAAATAAAAAACCCTCTATGGATCAAACATTCATAACAGAAAGGTGATCTATAGGGAATTTTATTGACTGCAATACCGTGAGTGACCACTGGACAATATTGGAAGCAAGACTGAGCGGTGCTATCGTATCCAGGTCTAAATGATACATTCATGGGCTAAACACATCCTGCAGCACTGGTTCCCAAACTTTTTTTTACATCATTACATCTATTTCGATAATGTTCACTTTTAGCAAACTTTTTTCAATTATTTATTAGCAACCGTTATTTATTAGCTGTCTTTTTTTTCACCAATTCATCCACTACCTAACTCTTTCAACTGTGTATCTATTATTTTTAGCTATCTATTTTTACCATTAATCAATTACTTTTAGCCAACTTTTAACTGCCATTTCTTGTAGCTAACAAACTGTTTATTTATTATTTTTAACTGTCTATCTATGTTTTTGGCTGTTTCAACTGGTTCTATGCAAACCATTATTTCTTCTGCTTGCCTATTTGCTGCCTATTTTCCCCATTTATCCAATAGTTTTTACTGAGTATTTCAACTGTGTATCCATTATACTTCTAGCCATTTTGTACCTCTAGCTATTTTAATTTATTTAATTTATGTTAATTTTTTTTGCTTTTTTAGCAGTTTCAACTCTTTTTTTCTCTCTATTTCCAGCTGTCGATGTTAACAATTTTAACTTTAAGTGGTTGACATTACTTTTAAAAACTTTTTATATCTGGTTATGCATACATTTTAGCTAACTATTTTAGTAAGCGACTATTTTTCAGGTGTTCAGATGTTAGGTGTAGCTAATATTTTTATTTTTTATTATTAAATCATAATTATTGTTTTTATCAGATTAGCTGAGCTACTCACAAGTGCACAAGTACCCCCGGTCGGGAATCACTGCTGCAAACTACAACACAGTGTGGCACATTTATACGGTGGTCGAGAGAGCTCAACGCACTGCAACTTAAGAAAACACATGCAAATAGACAAATCAATTTGACAACACGTGTGCTGCAAAACCCTCCTAACACAACCAAATGGAGAAACGCACTACAAGTAGCACAGATGACAACGAATATTTATGTTTCTAGGGGACACTAAAAAGTTACGGACACGCTTGTTTTGCGATCATTTGTGACTCTCAAAGTTATTGAAGTCAGCTACTCTTTAGTGGTGCTGGAAAATTAGCTAAAATATAAGTTTTTCTCTTTATTTTAATATCATGATGGCTTGGTATGTTTTTTTTCGTGTTATTATTTGAATTGGCAGGCTAATCAGCAAAATGCAAAGGCTAGGCTAAGAACAGATATCTGCCACCGGCTAATGTCTGACTCATACCATAACAAATATTAAAATAAAGAGAGAAAAACTTACATAGTAAGACACGGGTGTCCATCACTTTTTAGTGTCCCCTAAAAAACATCCATATTTTTTGTCATCTGTGCTACTTGCATCACGTTTCTCTATTTAGTTGTGTTGTGAGTGTTTGCAGCAGGCGTGTTGTCAAATTGCTGAAGATGTTTTCTATTTGCATGTGTTTCCTTAAGTTGCAGTGAGTTGACCTCTCTCTGCCACCGTACATAGCCTACAGTCCCACATGTTTGAAACTATTCATTATTATATATTAATGTAGTACATTGATACCTATAATATAAACCATGGGACAAACTTCTACAAAACAATACCTTTGTGGTGATGTCAGTAGAATAACCTGCTTAAAAATGTTCTTTAATCTTTTATGATTTGTTGGGAAAAAAAATAGTTTTTCCTCCCTGTGCTTATTAGTAGTAATTCAAATCCAAATTTAATACTCCAAATGGAACATAATGATATCATAATTAAATACATGTTTCACAGCTCCACTGGCACTCGTTTGAAGATTTTTCAACCATCAAATGTCCAAACGTAACCTACAACATATGTGTAGCTTTTTCCAGACTGTCAACATGTATGTGAATTAAATTAAATGAAAAAGCCTAAAAATAAGCCAAATTAGAAAAGAGGATGGTTTTCATTTGCCTGTGAAATAAATCAACAAAAATAATTTGGTTGAGGTTTAGCCACCAGAGCCAAATTGCTTCTGCAGGAACTCCTTGCCCACTAAATCGTCCCAGCAAATCTGGAGGCCAAACAGCTCTTAAGGAGTCCTTAACTTTATTTAGCTCTCAACATAGTATCAGGGAAAGTAAGCATTTGCAGCTTTTTAAACACCGTCTGTGGACATTTAGTCTTGGATCAGGCCTGGACTGCAAAACCAAATTAAGGCTTTGGGTGCTTGTAAGCAAACAGACCCTTTTAACTATGAAGCTCTGTAGATCAGCTGAAAGAGATGTCCAGAAATGTAAAACAACAGGGCTGGTTTCATAACAGAGTACAAAGGCATTACAGAATATTTAGGGGTGCAACTAATTATTATTTTCATATTAAATAATTTTGTTTTTATTAATCGAAGAAAGTCCACAAATAATGGTGAAAAATGTGAAAAATGTCTACCAGAAGTTGAGGGAGCTCAATGTAAGATCGTAAAACAGTCCAAAAGCTAAAAATATTTAACATACAGGGAAATGAAAGAAGAGCAGCAAATCCTTACATCCCAGATGCTTCAACCAGCAAATATTTGGTAACCTGTTTCCTTGATAGGACTTAATTACATGATTACGAAAATCATTGACAATCAATCATCATCAATAAACTGTTTTGCCGGTAATGATAATACTTAAAAAGGCTAAATGTGACGTATGTCAGCATTTTGTCTAGTCCTAAGAATAAAACACTTTGCATTAAAAATTTAGCTTCTAACTTTAAAATTTCTTGTTTGTTGTCAGAAGCACTGGCCTTAAAACAGGCTGGAAAAACCCCATAAACACATAGAGTAAAGCATATGAATGCCACACACACACAGTAAAGATATAGACACAGCCAGAGACGAAATGAATTCTTCAGAAGATGATGACTGTCGCCATTCAACCAGCAGCAAGCTTCCAATCCACTTTTACAAAAACTCAAGATGAGACCATTCTTGAGCCAAGCAGCAGCAGCAGCAATCATAGTTTCCCACACATAAATAAAGGTATAAGGAGTTTATAGGGCTTGGAAAAATGCAATAAAAAGCCCTTCTGTGAATGCAGCCATCTGTGTAACTAAAAGAACTTCCTGTAAACAAAACTGAGGAGAACAAATCCTCTCACACTCTTCCAGCACTCCGCTGCTTCCTAGAATTAGCCTTTCATCTTTGTTTTCCTCCGTTTCTTCCACTGTTTTGCTTTGAGCCTTGGATCTTTGACTCTCAGCGTTCTTTCTCTCAGCTCGCCTCTCTGTCTCTTCTCCTAGTGCCTGCTTTCTTCCCCGCTCATCATGTCTTCCTTCCCTGACTTGTCCTTAGTGCAACTTGCTGACGTACTTCTTATTTATTTTTTTTTATTTTTTTACGTAAATCAAATTAATTAAATGCAAGATGCTGTTTTTACTTTTTATTGGAAATGTAATAATTAGGGAACCTTTTATTTCTTTTTTGAGTACAAATGACAAGTCATAAACTCAGTTTTAGACTCCTTTTTATATAGTTAACAGGATGTGAGCGATCTGAGTGACCTTTACTAAAATACAAAACTAAACCTGTTTTTTTTCTTCCTTAATTTCTTCTGTGTGATTTCTTCTAGGATTCTAGTGGTGAAAATATAAAATGGCTTATCTAAATATCACAGTGTTTCCAATATTTTCTGGTGTTTATAAACACCATAATCCATATAATATCCTCATGACATTGGATTTGGGAGCGTTTTTCCTTGTTTCCCACTGTACACATTAAATGTCAGGCTCAATAAAATTAAATTAGCAAGGCCTGGACACTGTCTCTGTACACCTCCACTGATCTGAGATTTTATTAGATCCAAAGCTGATATAAAGCAGTTTTACAGAACAGCATGCTGCACACAAATTGCACCAAACCCAAGTCTAATCCTGTTGTGTTGCTTCCTGTCTGTCAAATGCAGTCTAAACACATAAGATTCAAGACAAAGTTGTGTATTACCACAGCGGGAAAACAGCAGTGACATTGATTTAGAAACCTCAGTTTACTCAACATTCAATTGTGATTACTATGCTGTCCGTGGCATGATGGAGTAGCATCTGCATGGAAAATGTAAAAATAGCATTTCAGGGTTTAAAAATTTTTTAAAAAAATCAATATATGTGTGAAATATGACATTTATTGCCAAAAAACAAAAATCAAAGAAAGCTGCAGACACTTTCAATACAGGCGTCGACCAATTTATTTTCATGTCAACACCAATTTGTCACAGGGACATGCTACTGCTCCTACCAGCTCCTCCTTTGTTCAGTGCTACAGTTTGTAAGTTAAACCAACTCTGGCTTGTTTCAACACACTTTCTCTGACATGTGGACCGAGGCAGGTGTGTTTTTTCCAGTCTGACTTTAGTGTGATACTCCGGTTTTCTGGACAGCATCAGTTTTGTGCTCACTGAGGAAACCCAGATAAGCCAACTGGGCAGCAGTGAGATGGGGGACCACATTGTGTGTATGTGAGTGTGTGTGTAATGGCTGAGTGATGTCAGGTGGAAAAGACTGGCTACTTCCTCCGTCTGTGCCAACTTCTAACGTATGGAGAGAGAGAGGAAGGAAGACAAAGCGAGACAGAAACCGAGAGAAAGTGGGAGAAGAGAGACCACATGGCCCGCGTTTCATATTCTGTTCGTCAGTTTTCTACTTGCATGTTCAACTTCACAATTAACCAAATCACCTTTGAAAAAAAACATGTGGCGCCAGTTAAAGTTACAGTTAAACATGAGTGACACCGAACATGAAACCCAGATTCTCATGAAAGCTAGCTTTGGAAACATTTGTTGTTTATTTGTGAAAAAAGAAAGCAGCCTGGAAACTCTTTTTAATTTTTGGCAAAAAAAAATTCATGCAAAAGGTTTGACAGCAAGACCTGAAAAAAAACAAAACATTTAACAGCGTCAAAGTGAATAGAGTGGAACAATCAGAAGCACGCCACGTACACCATCTGATTAATATTTTAGGCCTACTTATCTAGTCACAAACATCAAAATGGGCCTCGCTCATGCGCTTTCTTGCATTTATGACTGGCTCGGAATTCATATCAGTATCCCAAACGATCGGACAACGCAGTCTGATGACAAATTAAGTCCAGAAAGGGGAAAAATATTTACAATTTTCAATACTTGTGAACACCGACTTTGTAAGATCGCTTTGTTAAAGCTTTAATTTCTATCATGATCACAGACAGTTGCAGACAAAGTATTTCCTGGTGAAATTAGCAACCAACAAAAAAATGTTAATATATAAAAGGATGTATGCATTTTCATTAATTTATCATCTTAAAAACAACAAACCACCTCTGAATTAATTCATTTTGAAAAGTCTAGAGATAGAATATTCATCATTTCTTTTAAAGCCAAAGCCGAATATAACATATATTCACGAAATAAAGTACATATAAAGTCACCTTTAAACCAGCTCAACTATCCAAAACACACCATTAACGTCCCTGCTCCCTCATCGCTCTCATTTTCACCTTTTAACAGCCACCACATGCAAACTTCACTCACCTCTCAAACTTTACTGAGGCAGAAATTGCTCTCAGACTCTCGCACGTCTTTGAGTAGAGACAGTAAAAAAAAAAAAAAAAAAAGACAGAAGAAAAACCTGATGCCTCTACACACTGACGAGATCCAAAAGTCACAGAGTTCAGCACAAAGACAACACAGGTCACAACGTGCGTGCGTAAGTGTTGCCTGCAAAAAGCCTCCGAGCTCCAAACTGTGCTCCAAGTGTTGTATAGCTCCACCTCCTCCAAACTCCTCTTTAAGTTCAAGGGTGTGGACTGAGTCAAAGCTATGACTATAGAGAGTCCACATCATTCACACCAGTTTGCCTCTTGCAAACCACACCCAGTAAGAGAGAGCGAGAGAGGCAGAGAGAGAGAGAGAGAGAGAGGCAGAGGGCAGAAAGGGAAACACTGAAGTTTTCCTTAAATAACAAGAAGTGAGGAAACTTCTGGTCTCAGGGTGCCCAGAAATAACCGGCGAGTATAGGCTCTGCTATGAAAAGAACATTATGACGCAGAGCAGCGGTCATTGCAGGATGTTTATGTTATTTGGCAGACGCTCTTGGTAACTTTTTAAAACTGGCGGTAGGCGTATGGTGGGCTGCGACTTTAAACATCAGATTACACAGATAGAAGGGATTAGTTTGTGAGCGTGGTTGTGTGTGTGTTCGTGCCTCCACATGCTCCTCTGTGTCTACACATCCGGCTGAATAGCGTGGGCATTTGCAACATGTGCATACGTTCATGTGTGTTTGAGTAGGCCTGGTTGCGGCCTATAGTTTGGGGCTGCCTGCGCCTCCAAAGCTGATGGCTAACAGCTGCCATTTCTTTCCTGTCTGAGTGGGTATACAATCCATGCTATAATGCAGTAATCATACAGTATGCCTACATCTGTTCGGCGTTAACCAAACACGTGCAATCCTACAGCAATTCTTCTGCTCTTTATGTTTATTTGATTTCACTTTATTATAACATAAGGCCCTTTGGAGGCCGCTTTCATCCGAACAGGTTTTACAATGCCTTGAGAGCAAAGTATGGCTTGGCGGGAATCAAACTGCTATTCTAGGCAGTGTTACTACCTTTTACATTGTTGGATTAACTTGTCAAAACCTACGTGGAACAATTAGTTTGAGTTTGAGTCCAAGCCATGCTGTCTAACAGGATTCTAAACATTTTCCTCTTAAAGGGTACATTTGGCGATTTTTGTCATTATCAACAAAACCCATGAAACAACAATGTGTTGGTGTCTCTCGATACGTTACGATTCCCCTTTTCTGACTGTGGCTCTCAGCCCCTGAGCTGTTTGTTCACACTGAGGATGCACATGTTTCAAAATGGGCCTTGAATATATAATTTCACTTTGAATATAAAGGTGAACTAATTCCCCAACACAGGTGGTTTTTAACAAACGTCACTCGAGTAGGAGTTAAAAAATGTATTCCTGATACTAGGCCTATATTGTGTATAGTGAGTTAGGGATGCATGATATGTATTTTTTTCAATCACTACTGATAATTACCTGCTTCTCATGGCCAATACCGAAAAGATAACCAACAATTTCATATTTTTGTATTTTAAAAAGTTCATAACCTAGTTTATGCACACCTGAGGGTAAGAAAGGCTGATGTAATGAGCAAAGGTGGATGATTTAATATTCCACAGCTCTTTTGATGTGCTGTGTTAAAACTCATAGTTTTCCCCCTCTCCTCTGAACCCTGGAACATGCATTCAAATCAAATCAAATCAAATTTTATTTATATAGCGCCAATTCACAACAAAGTTATCTCATGACACTTAA
>JBBPCS010000393.1:4196993-4210329 GCA_037974645.1 Hollardia meadi
TCTCTCTCTCTCTCTCTCTCTCTCTCTCTCTCTCTCTCTCTCTCTCTCACACTCACACTCACACTCACACTCACACATACACACAGGGGCAAGGTGGTGGTGGTGGTGTTGGTGTGGTTTCCTGGTTGTGTTGTGATGTGAGGCAGTTCTCCTTGCTGGTAGAAAGGCCTCTTTGTGTCTGACCGTCTCTGCCTCCCCCCTCTTTCCACTGCCGGCAATTATTTTCCCCTCCAACCCTCAGCTGACAATTTGGTGTGTTAAGCCGCTGTCGTCATTCTTCATCTTGCTATTTGAGACATAAGAGAAAAAAAGGGCAGAAAGAAAGAATGAAAGAAAAAAGTGTGACAACTGGAGGTTTAGATTTCAGCAGCTGCACCTTTCATTTTCACGACTATGAGTCGACGGCTCAGGGGCTCAGGAGGAATGGCCTCAAACAGTTTGGGCTGAGGTTTCTTTTCATCATCTTTACTTGCTGTATTTTGCCCGGCCGGACCAGGCCACCCAGAAACATGTGACTTTTATTTCAATTTTTTGTCATTTTATATTTGTTGCACAGCCATCAAGGCTATGACCACAAGGCAATTTCCATCTCCACACAACAAGGAAAACATTTAGCCTTTAACGCCCAAATTTGAATCACCAGCCATGCAGTTTATACAACATGCTACAGTCCTCAGCCTAGAAATCTGTCAGTTGAGTCCAGCTGCTCCATTACACATTACAAGCCCTGTCTCAGTGGGCCCCCCGAGTCATCTGATGTGGTTTCTGGTGCCAGAGCAGAAGCAGCAGTGTCAACAGTCATACTCGTGTTCAAGTTGTAGTTTGAGCAAAGACAATTTCTCTGTCTTCACAAACATGCACTTGCACAACAGTTTTTCTTCACAGAGCTTGCCCCATTGCCAAGAAAAACTACCACAGATCATTAGCCCTCTCTGACTGCCAGACAAGTTGTTGTTTTTAAAAAAAAAGTTTTTCTCGTAGTGATTTGCTGCTTTGCACCCAAGTGACTCTCTGTCTCCCTCTTCAGGAACAGCAGCTTCTCGGCTCTCGGGAGATCATGCCACTGATATTTGCATCACGCCTTTCATGTCTCAGTGCTCCCTCTGACTGCTTCTAGCAGTAGTTTCTGCATTCCTATCACGTGCTGCAGAGCTGAGGCGCTTCCACGGGTGAGGAAACATCCGGTATCCCATGTTCACCTATGTTTTTACAACGTAAATGAGCTCAACCATAGCGATGCTACACTCATCATATTGGCATGAATGGGTCTAAAGTTCTGTGACTAAAGGCTTTGGCTCACTATGCAAGAAAGAAAAGACAACAGCAGGTTGAAATGTAATGTTGCTAGTTGTGCTGAAATATGGGAATGAAAAACTGCAGAAGAAGAGAGCGCAACAAGATGACTTAAAAGAAACAAAAAAAAAAACAATGTAAAAACTAGTATAGAAATATAGCATTTATGTTTGATTCATTAAGGAATTTTAGAATCTCTTCATCGGTCCACAGATCTGATATCTTTGTCTGCCATACGTTTTAGTCTCTCCAGTAGAAGCATCAGTGATATTCTTCAAGTAATATCACAATGATTTATTTACAAAGCATTTATTTAGCCAAGCATTGTACTTTGTCACATTTTGTTTTTATCAATACACTATCTTTTCCCCCTCAGCCAAGCTTAAAAACCTTTTTGGATTTATTAAAAAAAAATTATTTTTTTTTGGTGTAAATTCCAGGATTCCCACCCACTCAGGCTATTTTATGCCCAATTTCAAAATACACAGTTGGATGTAAATGAGCTTTCAGGCACACTGAGCTCTGGTCATAACAAACACTGTGAGAAAAATGCTGTGTCTTGAATTGAGTGATGTCTTTTTGTCTTTTTTTTAAACGACAAGCCAAGAGGGGAAAACCATTATTGGACAAGCGAAGAGATCAAATTGTTTTTGGCAGTAATTTCAGGTATTGGCTTTCGCTTTAGGGGACACTGAGGAAAATACTCAGGTCCTGAAGGGGCAATCTGTCATTCTTTGGACACATTTACTGTGTTGTCAAGATATTCAAAGTAAGACAAACTTGAACTTGATTGTGTTTTTGTCCACAGTGAGTGATGAATGACCTGTGTTGACCAGTTTACAAAAAAGAAGCCCCCAGACTAATTTGGCAGAAATAAAACTCTATTTACCACTGGCAGGAAAATAATGGCTGTGTGACATTAAAATTAAATCTTATAAGCTATTACATTTCCATTTTACTGTCAAGTGAGGCTTTAAACAGGATGGTAAATAGCAGCCCACACGCCTCTCTTGGCTTTCGCCTCTCCAGACCATTTTTCATCATTGTTACATTTTCAAATGTGAAGATTAATTTCCTGTTGGAGCCACACATTCAGCCAGGTGAAATTATTTATCATGTAAAACAGTTTGCGCTGTATTGAGAGGTGAAGAGGTTACTGGTAGACCCTGAAGATCAACATTATCTATTTTTCTTCCAGTTGCCTAAAGAGTTGCTGCCAAGAGCACTGCAGCGGCAACAGGTGAGATATCTCAGTTGAAATGAAGCCCGCAGAAACAACAAAGGTGCTATTTGTCTGTCAGACCCCGCAACGTCCACACAAAAAGTGTGGGCAAGTAAAGAAGGACAGCACAAATGTTGATGAGTGATAATCTGTTTGGAAGGTGTGAGTCAACAGATGTCAGTGTCATGATTTAAATCTGAGGCCAATGGCCCCTACCACCATCCTGCAAAGAAAGAAAAAAAACATCAGCAACCTCACTGTTGAAGCTGCTACATCTCAAATTAAAGCTACACTAAACAATATTTTTCTATTAATAGTGGATCAAATGTCTACATGTTATGTGACAGAAGTTGCTCGTAGTGATGAACCTAATTATCACCTCAGCTTGCTCACACATTTGCCATATCAACTGCACAGGTTGATAATATGTCACCGGTTCACCAACGTTTGAACGTTTGAACGACTCTCACCAACTGCACAGGTTGATAATATGTCAGTATAGAAGGTTTATTAGCGGATAGGCCCCTTGAGATGAACCAGTATTATGTTTTGGCTTGTTGCACTGCTCCAAAGTTGCCAAAAAGAAAAACCCAACCTAATTCAGGTCTAAGTGTTGTTTAATGCACCACTTGTAAACATGTGCATCAGAAAATTAAAGCATGCAAAATAAAGTAATGGATTCTGTCAATACTAGGTTTATTTAACCCGAAAAACTGTATTTTGGTCATCACTTGTCAGACAAACGTACTAATTTGTAAAATATACTACGCGGCCAAAAGTATGTGGACATCACTGTACATTCATATGTGATTTAGTTCCAGAACCAGTGGCACCAGTGACACTCTTTTTCAAGGCTGTCCTATTCAAACCTGACTGCATGCAGCCATAAGCCATAAGAGCATCTGAGCTCTTGGGCACACAGTCTGTATCATTGTATGCTATGATTTTTCTTGAATGGATGGGATCTAGCTTGTTTTAGTTTGTTAATACAGATTTCAGTAGTACACTGTAATGAATCAATGGTAGTATGTGCGATAATTAATCATGCACAGTAAAGTACTTTTCAGTAAATCTGAGGTCTAAATTTATCACTAAAGATGCTGTGTCGCCTTGTAGGAAAGGAGAGAAATGTTGATTTTAATATCGAAACTTAAATGGCTTGGAGAAAAGACAAATCACTGATGTTAAAGAACACTCCAGATAGTCCACTAAAAAGCTGCACATAAGCAAAAATGATGGTCTTTGTCTCGCATTGTGTATTTGGCTGTGGAGAAATTGCACAATTACTGCAAAAACTGGTTCATTCATTGTATTGCTTTCTATTGATTTATGTAAGAAGGCTCGGCATTACAAAAGGAAGTGATTCAACAAGAGAGAACAGCCTGCCTCTTTATTGAACAGCAAGAGAAATGAAAGATAGTACAAGCATTTAATTGAATACCCTCCACAACTCAAACACCAAAATATAAAATTAAGTCTTTGATGGAGGGGGCAAAAATGTAGGAGTGATAAGACCAGCAGAAGATTAGACTGTACCTCAGCTTTTTGGCAGTGGTGCAGATGCAGATCCTTTACTTATAAAAATATTCATACCACACTAAGCATATTAGTATAATGTAGTACTTCTTCTACTACTATGACTACGAGGAAATCTGCTTCTCAGACTTCCTCAACTGGCATTGGATAATAGTCCTTTTTTAAAGTTTGAAATTCATAACAAATCATGCGTACATGCCACTTTCACCAAAATGTAGGCCCAGTTGTACAAAAACGTTCAGATGCTTTGAGCTGGCTGGAGTTATGAAGTCCATCACTCACACACATCACAAACTAATTGAGCCTATCTCCTCCATTATTTTTTATTTGCTCTTTTTTTTCTCTTTTTTTTTTAACCTTGCTACACTGCATCTTCAAAATGTCTTCCACAATTTCACAAATTGTCCAGCCAGATTTTTGAATTTCAAAAATTGAGCCCACAGTGCATCAGAATGCACTGTAAACCGCTGATGATTTCATGGTAGATGTAGGATGGATGTCCGAATTGTATCTCCAAAACTGAATTTTTGAGAGTATTTTGAATTCTGTCTTTATGTAAACTATTGCAGTTTTTAATCATCAGTTTTTCACTTATGAAGCAGCCAATCTTTGTAGATGAAATACAGAAATTCTTCTTTTCATTTTCTTGATGACAGAATTTTTCATCTGGTTTTTCACTTTGCAGGGGGCTCAGAGAGATCACGACTTGCCCTCGGTGTGTAAGGTTGTAAGAATGAGTCCTGGGCGATGCAGAATGAACATCTTATACTGACTCAGGCATAGTGTGGACTAGAAACACATGACTTTAAGGTCTAATCATTTTGGTCCAGGCAGCTCTGATGATGGGTCTTCCTATATTTCTCATGTCTTCCTCCTCTCCCTTTATTCATCTTCCTCCTCTTGCTCTTTCTTCCTCATCAAAACGACTGGTTGCCTGACTGACTGACTGCTGCTCAGGAGTATGTACTCAATTTTTAGCATACAACGGGGCATTAAATACTCATCACCAAGAGTATTATACTTTCAATTAATTCTTTAATTCAAAACCAAAGCTTGGATACACAAGGGAAAATGGTTTTGCTTAAAATGTACTGTATATTTCCAGAAAGGCGCCACTATCCACAAAAAGAGAATCCACAAAGGACAAATGCATAACGGCTAACATTAAGAGATGTGTCATAGCGGAGCACAAAAGTTACAACACACAATTAGGACAAAGAGTGAACACGAATGCCCTGCAGCTTTTGTGTTACTGGCTTAGACATTTTTAGTGAATCAAGCCTCCCACAGCCTGTTTTTTTTCCAGAGTACAGTTGAGCTACAATTAGCAACTCAGTGCTAAATCGTTAACAATGGCGTTTAGACTTACTATTGTTATTAAGGTCATCATCACCAAGTACACTGGTGCACAGCGTGGGCAGCTCTTTTGTTCAGGAAAGAGCACATAAATTAAACGCACACACGTCTCTCGCCATTTGTGTCAATCCCTGACATTTGAAGAAAGCTTTTCTTTATATTCTACAGAATGTTCTGGACTCAACAGTGTCAAATGTCACTGAACTGACAAGGAACCTTGCGAAGGCCCCTTCCATCCTGATGGACCTAGACGTGGCTACAAGCATGCTATGGAATACTATAAGGTAAAACATTGGTTGTTTTGTTTTGAAGAGTGTCGCCCCCCCCCCAAAAAAAGAAATTATGTGAAAAGGCCTCAGACAATTGTTTTTGATTAATTAAATAGAAGTAAGCCAGTAAGTCCTTCTTGTTTAACGACCGACCAAAAGAAAGAAGAAAAAAACATTGATTCAAGATGAATTACAGTGCAAATGTCAAGCATTAATTTAATATAAAGTTATACAGAGCTCTTCAGTAGCTAAATCTCTATTTATTGGATCATACACGATTGACACCAACAAAATGAGGAACAGTTTTGTACAGTTCCATCATGTTCCATCACGTTATTCCCTCTAGTTTAAAGTTTAAAGATCCCCTCCACACATGTATTAAGACATATACAAATAGTCTGCTTGGAACAATAATGCGTGCCCGACATTTTTTTGAAGCAACATTTTTAAAAATAATTTTCACATTTAAACCCTTAAAACGACATCTACTCATTCTACCTCTTCTACCTTAGAATTCCAGAATCTGTGTACATGCAAATTTTGTTCATTTCTAATGTTTTCCTGCTGAAACAACAGGTGTCTCCTCCTTCACTGTAAAGTCCATTCTCAGTGTTTGTGCACTGGAGGCGTCAAGTTTCCACATCACACTTGTGTACACTGAATATTGGAGCAGAATTGGCTTCCAAACTGTTTGTGATGTCACAAATCATGCTCGTAGGCCCCGCCTCTTCAAATCAGATTTTCAATGAGCACACAGAAAATTTACACTTTCAACAATGAATGTGAAAACAGCCTTACAGTGTCAGACTCTGCACATATATCATTCTGCACATACTTTTGAGTAGAGGGGGATTTTATGGTTTTATTTTTCAAGATTGAAGCTTAACTGAAGAGAGTGTTAGACAACCAGAACAGACATGTAGTAGAATCACAATCCCCAGAAGAAGCGTAGATAAAAGAGAATACTTAATGTAAAGCAGAAAACACACATATTGATGGAAATACAGCACAATTCACATTCATTAAACAGCAATAAGCATTCATTAACATTAAATTAAACGTGTTCATACATGTTAGCAATCAGATATAAATAAAACCCTTTGGCTGATGAAACTGTGATATTTCCCTTTGTTGACTTACATTTATACAGTTATAATTATAGTTCTTATAGTTCTGAATTATAGATGGAGGTCTAATCACTACCTGCTAAAATACAGCAACTCCTAACAAATTAAATGAAAATGAAATTAAGCTAAAAACGTGTTAATTTGTGTGAATACAATGTATATGTTGTGCTAAAACTGCATAAGTGGTACATCCTGTGTAATAAGTATCTACTAGACATTTTAGGTTACATCACATATACAGGTGGCCACAGCTGAAGGTTTGTCCACTTGTGTTTGCAAAATGTGCTTAAATCTCAATTAAGGACAACCCTTGAGCACCTTTCTGTATTTTTATGACTAATTATGGCAGCCCATGATTTTCCTTTTAATACTCATTGATGTAATTCAAATGGAGTCCTGCAGATTTTCTATGGGCCATAATTGGAGTTCTGATTTTGAATGTGACTGTGGGGGATGTATAGAAAAGGACTGGATCTAGAAAGTAAAGAACTGGCAGGGGGTTTTGTAGATTTATCAACAATGATAGGCCCAGACAGATGCTCCCTGAACAAGGGCTGCCTCAATAATGCAGGGCACAGGCCATGTAGGTCACCTCCTCCATTTAAAATTTAGTCTGTCTGGCAAGATCATAGACGGGGTGTTTCTCAATGATGTCACAACTGGCGTCTCAATAAACAACAGCTGGATATGCCAAGTGAAATGATGGTGAAAACATTTATTGAGGAAGGTGTGATTGTTATGTTTGGGACACAAAAGAAACGTCAACACTGTCTATGCTTCACCGGTCTTAACCCCAGCTCCCACTCATCACATTTGGCAGCAGAGAAACTCCTATTCAACTGGTTGCTGGCTTTGTTTTGTTGGATTTTCACCAAACATAAAACCTGTTAATTTTAACCCTGTGTTATCCTGAGCTTGCTGTTTCCCAGCTTGTTAAATATGGCGAAGAAAGAAATAAAGAAAGAAAGATAGAAAAGAAAGCATTGTACTCGTATTTTTCAGGACTTTTGGCACCATCTTAATTATAAACTACGACACGAGAGGTATTGGTAAAATTAGCTTAACAATACTCAGGAGTAAAACATGAATTAGATGCATATTCCTACAACCCATGTTAGAGACCATTTAAGAGAGTTATATGATTACAAAGTTGGTCTTTTGAGGATTAAAAACACTGTGAGCTGACAATATAACACCACCTGCATTAAACTAAATTACAGTCAACATTGGACTTTCAATATGTCAGTGTGACATTCAGGAAACTCTCCTCCAGTCTATTTTATGATTTACAATGTTACAAGAAACACTATTTACAAATTCATAATTACAGTAACTCCAATATAACAAGACAATGCAACATAGGTATGAAGCTCGAGCCACAAGGTTGTTAACCTACCTTGGCATAAAAATAAATAAATACATAAATAAATAAAAAGGGGGAGGGAAGAGCTGGGTTGGCTTTGTCTCAAGTTAAAGTGGAAATAGACATCTTATTTGCTGAAACTCATCATTATCAAGTAAATATCGAATGCACAGTATGGCCATAGAACAATGATACCATGTAATGGTTCCCTGTAAGCCTCCCTTTCACTATGCTATACTGCCTGCCATCGGAGAGGGTTTTTCCTGGAAAAATGAATGCTTGATTTATGGCACAAAGAAAGCATGTCGGTAATTGCGCAACCAAAACTGGAACAGGACTGTTTCCCCTGGTAGCTGTCCCCATGTAACAGTGAACAGCTGTAAAAGTATCTGTGGAAACTCTACCAAGATGGCGGAGAGATATAGACACCAAGGAAAAACACGAGTGATGGGCATTCTCTCAATGCTCCGATGAAATGTGTGAATATATTTCCCCTTTTCACCGGGACTTGGGAGGGTGCTAAACCAACATTGAGGTGGAATGCATTCTACTAGATCAGTAAGTAACAAAACCTACCTACTTAACCGTGTGTTTCACTCTGCCTTTTTCAGAGTACAATCACAGATCAGAGATTTGATTTTGATTTTTGATTTGTTTTTGTTTTCCCCAAAAAAGGGGCAGGGACGTGTTGGAAACCAAAGTTCCTGGATGTGCCGGTCTGATGGATATGTTGTTTGTTACGCATGTATATTATATTAATGTTACTTTAGGAGCTTTAGATGTGCTGGTGGGCAGGTGTTTTTAACTTTGGACAGGACCAGGCTAGCTGTGTCCCCCAGCTTCCAGTCTTTATGTTAAGCTAAGCTAACCATATGTCAAACCAAAATGTAAAAGCATTTCTTTGATAATGTAATAGTTTTAGCTGTTTCCCAGAACAAAAGATACAGAAAGTGTCTGTGGTCAAATTACTCTTCAGTGATAGAAACACATGTCAGTCCACATAAACATGTCCAGCATCTGTTCTACAGTATATATTGTCCATTCAAAATGCTCATTCAGCCTTCAGTCATTTCCAGGATACTGGATTCTCATGTGCCTTAGAATACATAATATCATCAGCTGCCCAAATACTGACTCATTTATACCCAAGCTGCAGACCATGTCAGCCATGATTGTGCAGGGATTAGGACTCCTGCCTGCAGCTTTCAGGCAAAATTTCCCTCTTTCGTCATCAGATGTGTCTGACTTTCCTCTGTTGGCTGTCTGGCTGTGGTGTTTGGCAGCTCAAGAGATGATGGTATGTGCCAGCACTGCCCGGCCTTGGCAGAAGAATAGATAACATATTGTGCCAAAGACTATTAATGTCCATCCGTATTAGGAGTCTGTTTTCCCACATCAATTCATTAGTTAGTTGTATTCATTAACATAACTATGAATGTGTCTGCCAAACAGTCTGCTCTTGTAAGACTTTGACATAATGAACCTGGGGCAGGAACATTTTCATTAATTTAATTTTCTTCTTGCAGCAACTGCCTCAGATACACAAAATAAAGTCCTCCTTCCCATATTTTATTGACCGATTCAATTAATCGCATTATTGTTGTTGCCTTCCTCTGCAGCAACAAACTTGATCTCAGCATTGGCAGTCCTCGAAGCCATGCTGCTATCTCTCACCTTGTGTTTGAACAGAAATGGGAAGGTTTTCCTGAAGGACTTTTGGAAGGTGGCTCCCATGAAACCGTAAACTATGGGGTTGACAGAAGAGTTGGCGTAGGACATACAGTTGGCCCACGTCTTGATCTTGTATGTGGCATAGTTGGGCCGGTAGTTTGGATAGAAAGACTGAAAGAGGACGAAGATCTGGATGGGACCCCAGCAGATGGCGAAGAGGAGGACGATTACTACCACCATCTTAGAGACTTTGCTCCTGATACTGATAGTTCTCTCAGACAGGAGGTTGACCTGAAGAGAACAATTTTATTGATGTTTATTGAAGACAGAAAGCTAAGCAAATTTTGCTTATTTGCATAAAGTTTACCACTCATCCATTTCTTCAAAAACATTTTCAACAAAACTGATGTGCCTTTGTGTCACTTTGCAATTCATACAGACACTTTATTTGAACCTGCAATTACTTTTTTTTTTTGGCTAATTGAGGGCAGTGTAAACAAGATGTAAACACAAAACTGAACTTGGTAGAAATAGTTGCCAACGTACACATGCAGCAGTTATGGAGAAACATGATAAATACAAGTTTAATATTCACTTCCTTTTAGCTCTATTTCTGTTCTCTAACTCTTGAGGAAAATATCTGGCTGATAAGCTGCTAAATGGTCCACTACAGTTTTTCAGCTGCAGCAGGCAACTACCTTCAGATAAAAAATTCTAAAAACCCACTGTATGCCTGCTACAGCTGAAAAACACTATGAGAGTAGTGAAGGTCATCCAAAAGTTTGAAGTCACAGGCTGTAAAAGCAAAACGGTGAACTAAAAGACACTAAAAAGCTCCATAAAGGGGCTGCAGAGCTGGGCGATAATTCTCAGTGGGTTTGTTATGGGAGACCTTTTACACATAATCATTAGGGGCCAGGCAGCAGAGCTGCCAGGGCCCTCTTGGTTTTCCCAATGTTTTTACTTATACTTCCTCAGCTGGCTTTTTGTGCTAATAGTCCTGATGGTGGCGCTACAGCAAGTAGTTTAAAAGTTTAAAAAGATTCAAATGATCAGCTCATCATCAAGCCTGATAACGAGCCATTCATTTGAATCAGGTGTGTTGGAGCTGGGAAACATCTCAAACATGCAGGACGTCCCCAGGACCAGGACTGAGAAACACTGGATTAGAGACACATGATTTCAAAGAACTTTGTCATTTAATAGGTTTGAGATTATTATGGTCTGGGTTGTGCTGTTATTCTAAAATAAAGTTGCTTAAAATATTTAAAGATTTTCAAAGACAGCCAACCTTAAAAGCAAGATAGTGAATATTCCAAAGGGATACAGTAGGTATCGCCACCATAGAGGCAACCTTTTTCACTTCAAAGTAGCTGGCATTTAGTGGCAAGGGCTTCGTACTTAATGCCAGTTAATTCAAGTAATTACATTTATGTTACGGCTTGTGCTGGAAACACTAGAGAACAGGGGAGTTTGGACCCAAATGCAGAGACAGTAGGCAAAGCAGGATAAATTAACTGATTTATTTTAACTCAAGGTGACTCACAAGTCTTTGGCAGGCAAAGGTCAAAACCAAATATCAGTCCAAGAAAACAAGCTAAATCCAAAAACACTGGAGGCATGCAAGGTAACTTACACAACAAACTGGCAGAGACAAAAGGAAGGGCACGGACTTAAATACACAAGGAAGACTAACCAGACACAGGTGAAACAATCAGGGCGGAGCAGACTAACCAGACACAGGTGAAAACAATCAGGGCAGAGCAGACAATCACAACAGGCGGGAAAGGAACAAAGACAGGAAATATACTAGAATTCAACACAAGGAAATAACCAACAAAACCCGAAACCATGACAATTTAAGCACAAAACAAAGCAAACCATTTCTGTACCTGATAGTTGTTGTCTACAGGTTCTACGGTGGGCTGGCCCACCCTCTTTACCATCAGAGTGTAGCAGAAGGAAATAGTGAGGACAGGCAGCAGGTAGGCAGCAATAAACTGGTAGAGGATGAAAGCCCTCTCATGTGTCTTAGAAGGGAATCTCTCCATGCAGTACTGCCTCGGGCCATACCAGTAACCTTCCTCTATACGCTGGTACATTAAAATTGGGGTGGACAGGATGAAGGAGCCTGGTCAGGACAAAGACTGTGTTAGTTTAAGTAGTTGAGATCATGCATACTAAATTCTCTTACTTATTTTTATAGACAATTGGTTCTAATTATTAAGTCTGTGGTGAATTGATTAGAAAATGAAGATTACACGTACTTGGAGGAAATGATAAGAGTAATTTTCATCAACTGAGCAGGACATACTTATCCAAATGCAGATGCTAACGATCATGGCTACTCTTGGGGTGCGGTGGCGGAGAGATTTCAGTGGGTAGACTGTGACGTAGCAGCGGTCCCCGCTCATAGCTGTCAGAGTGATGCATGTGGCTTGGACTGTCACCTATAGGAAAGACAGTTAAACATATACATGATGTACACATACATTGTGTAAATAAATTAAACTTTATGAACTTCATGAGAAAAGGTTTTTAATTAACGTAGCAACTGAAGCATAGAAAAAAATTAGGTTTAGGAAAACAACACTTGGTTAGGTTTTGGCATGCCTGCAGGTTGTGAGTCACAAGCTTCAGTGTCACAGATGTGTGGTTTGTTCTGTCCACCCTGACCTCCCGAAGGCTAGCATGCATACAAAAATGTAGCACTCTCTACAGTAGAAAAAACATTGCCAGGGAACAGAATGCAGGAATGATGTTTTACTCAAAATATATTTTGGAAAATTAAAGAGAAGTACATGATATCTAGGAAAGTAGATTTGTGGTTCCATGTTCCTGCTGCAGTTAAAGCCCAAAATTACATATTTTTAAGCTGGTTTGAGAAAATCAATGTATGATGTGTCAATTTTATTTTACATTATCACAAAGACAAACACTTGGATGATTAGACATGTTAGATTGATCCTGAGGTGGGGACTACACCCTTGCACAAGTGGTCACTTTTATCTAGAGGGATTACTTGCACCATCCTTTGAATTATCAGCTAGGTTTTTATGCATTTATCTGCTCTGCTGACACCTAGTTTGGTTTCTGTTGTTACCCACACATCACTGTTTCTACCGCTGAAAATAAATGCAGCACTTCTGTGGACAATCTGTGTTTAAGAAGAGCAAATGTAGCCAGTGGCATTTACAGAAGGGGGGCCTGGGTGGCACTAGCCACCTGTAAATGTGATTGGCCATCCCAAGTTCCACCCCTATCCTAAAGTATGATGGGATATCTGCCCAGTGAGAGACAGGAACTTAGTGTGAGCCAACTGTTTGAGTATTTTTAAATGAGCATTATTTTCTTTTTGTATGTAGCTTACTTTTAGAGGTACAATTTGTTTTTGAGGAATTAAATTACACTGAACAAAATTCTAAACGCAACACTTTTGTTTTTGCTCCAATTTTTCATGAGTTGAAATCAAAGATCTGAGACTTTTTCTATGTACACA
>JBBPCS010000393.1:4217811-4233092 GCA_037974645.1 Hollardia meadi
CTGCAACCAGTTATATCAGAGGACATGCAATCAGCCCTTTTCAGACAGCTATGTTTTCTATGGGCACTGCACTAGTTCACAATAATTTCTGTTAAAAGGCCGCATAAAAGCACTCCTTGCAATTGAGGGTAATGTCAGTTTCCAACTGAGCCGAGTTAAGCTTTCATATCCATAAATGATTTTTTTTTTTTTTTTTGCTAAACAGATGTTTTTTGAGACCGTTGGTTTGTCTGGAAGCAGACATGTAAAAGACGAGGTATTCAAGGTGCACTGTAAAAAAAAACAAAAACAAAAAACTAGTTGTTTTAACTAAAAGTTAGTGTCCTGGCTGCCTTAACATTTTAAGTTCACTGAAATTGAAAAGACAAGTTAACTTAACTTAGTTAACTTGTTAACTAAATTTTAAGGCAGTCCGGACACTAACGTTTTCAAGTTAAAACAACTACTTATTTTTTAAAGTGTAAGTACAACAACTTGTGTGAACAACCGAAGAATCTGCACACAGTCTGCTTCACAGCAACAACAATCTCATTTTCACTGGCATGCGAGAAAAATATTAGTTCAATTAAACCTTTTTTTTTTTTTTTTTTGCTGTTAAATGTTTCCTACCACACTTGGCACTTAAGCAATTTGCACCTTAATTTGGTGTAAGCTCTGTGATAATAAATACTTTTCCTGTTGTGTCACAGCATGCAGATTCTGAACCAGAGTTTTTCAACTAGCACCTTTAAGAAGCGATTAAAGCTTGATGCTGTTTTGTGCATAACACTCTTGTCTTTCGTTTCACATATAGTCTACATTAGCAAGAGAGTCAATATTCCCTTGACATACAGCAAAAGTATAGGCGGCTAATCTTAAGGAGATCTTGATGTGAAACGATTCATCATTTCAGTCAATATCAAATGGAAAATCTCAGAAATATGTTGCACAACCTTTTTCCTCCCTCTAAGGACCTTTCATCTATAATACATATCACAAAACCTGTCTTGTAATTGCTGAGCTGTTTGTAAGTCATCAAAAGAATAGTAAAACACCTTCACATTATGCTATACAATATGTCCTTTAGCATATCACAATAGAGAATTGCACCTTTTTTTTTGTTCTGCCTCTGGACAGGACAGTCAATGTCTGTTATGCTGGGATTTCTGGATTATTGTTCAAAGATGAGGAGGTGCATGTGTGAAAACAGCAGACACAGAAACTATTATGACTTTGGATAAGTGAGAAATAGTGGGTACCAAACTACTCCTCACTGCTGCTTTGGCTGAAGAAGAACAGAATGTATCGCCTCCCAGGCTGGTGGGAATAAGATTACTTCAAGGCCTGTTAGTCCTCATTAAACCATTTGGGATCTGTGAAGAAATACAAGACTAAAGCATCTTTATAGCTGAGTGACTTCTGCGGCCTCAGAGGTAAAACCTGGCTCGGATTGCCAAGAATTATAAGATGAGGATGGGGACACAGACAATGGGAGGTAAGAAGTGCTGGCAGAAAGCCTGTGTTGAAATTGGAAAGGACTCCCCCTGGTGGATCATCAATAGCTACAGTATCTATATAGTGCACCCACATGTCAAAACTGTCGTATTCTATCTTGTGTTGCACTTTGTGTTGCGTTAAAGAAATGATGGTTAATATTTCAACAGCAGAAGCCAAGTGCCCTGATGTTTAGTCTCTATGGATCGAGCCCATGTTTTTCAAACTTCAGAGCAGCATTTCTGTGATGCAGGATTTCTGTTAAAAATTACGAAATCATTAGTCTCCTAGCTCATTTTTCAGATTTTTTAAGTAACAGTGAAGCCTCTTTTGAAGGCTATATATGAAAAAAAAGAAAGAAAGAAAGTAAAATAGATTTTTGTGCTTGTGGAATTCAGCTAAGATGTTAAAAATGATCACATCTTTATATAGTAATATAATATAGTAATGGAAATTTAGCACAATGAATGTTACAAAAATATATTTGGACAAGTATTTCCAAAAATGATAGTATAATAACAGCTGGAGAACAATTGTACTATTGTTTCACTGCAGGAAGAGCAAATAATGTAATTTCTTATGTCTTGCAAAAGTTTTGTTGCATGGCTTCAATAGAGAAGTTTGAGACAGATGTCTCTACATCAGTTTGTAATTAAATATCTTGAAGGGAAAGTCCAAACTTTTCTTCTCTGTTTTCTTTAGAGGAAAACTTTGCCCAATAAATGATTACATATGAAATGGTGACGATGTCTCTGACTTGATCCTTCTGTTCTAGTTTGGTACTATGTTGTTCTACAACTGTTTTCACAGACTGAGGAGTAATCTCCACCTGTAATCCGTAGGCCTATCAGTTTTAAATATTTGAATTTCATTGTTCATGAGACACTGTTTCTAAGTTAGTGCTTATTTGCCAAGATTTATGTGATTGTATTTCATTGAAGTAAGTTGACCTGAACTACTTTGATAATACCAGCGCTTCGTATATTCTTTTGCATTTGTTTCAAAAATGTCTATTATAAGGCTCCATTTTTCTTTTGCAGTCTTAGTTTCTTCCCAAAATACATAATCAAGTAATTCCTTTGAATCAGTAGAAAGGTCTATACCACCACAATCTCTAAAGTACAATAAATAAATAAATAATAATTGGGTAACTGTTTTTTTTTTTGTATTCTTCAATGTCTATTTTGTGGTTCCACAATAGGCCTATAAGTTAAGAAAAAACTTTTTGATTCAGAGTGGGGAAATTTGGTTGTTGCAGTGGCATAATTACAGAAATGAGTTTAGATAAGTATTGACAGCAAGAGGAAAAAATAATGAAGGTAGCCCATATTAAACAAAAATGAGAGAATAATACAGAATTGAGACTATACACAAGCATTGGACAACATTGCAGTTAAAGTGATTAAGTAGTGGAATCTTTGTATCAATTAGAAAATAATAATAAAATATAATACAGGGCAGTATAACATTTCCATGGTATAGTGTAATATGGCACATAATGGTTTTGGATGGGAGTGAAAAGTTATGATCCCTCATAAGAAACCCAGCTGATTACTTGTGGGAATGTGAATGTTAAACAGGCACTGTGCTCGTGACTGATACACAAAAAGAGTGACCTCTAGCGTCCACTACACGGGCTGCAGGTAGCTGTCACTCGGGTAGAAGCCATCGAGGACGCATTCGGTTACAAAACTCACATCTCTAAAGACTTAGCTGCAAATATTTTATATTCCGTGTATGTGTAGTGCATTGTGAATCCTAACGCAAGTTACTGGTACTATTCTCTGAGGTAAAACACGAAGAATAAATCAATATGTTTTCTTAACTCCGGTCCGTTAAAACGTTTCAGCAAGATAAAGAAGGAATATAACCGAACGCAGTCTTTCTGTCCTTCGGTCACATGCTAGTCAAGCTGGATCAGCTGACACCAGCCAGCTTCTGCTTTTGATGCTCCTTCTCCATCGCCTGGTAGCGCTTCTTTAAACAGCATTATTTCGTTATTGTAGCGTCACTGGCGTCAAATTGTAAATTTGAGCCAAGGAGGTTTCGCGGACCCAGCTGGTTAGACCGCCGGATAGATGCTGCTAGAGTGGATGATGAACGGACACGCTATTCTGTACACTGGGGTCACTTTGGCCTTCTGGACTACCATACTCATCGTCGGTAAGATTATGTTTTCCCTGAAAAATTGTCAGGATACCGGAATTAACGTCAATGAATCAAATACTCTATTTCCCAGACTTCTGCAGCAATGAAAGTATAGTCAGTCGTTCTGTCTTCTTGGCAAAACGCATTTTTGTGTTTGATAGCTTTAGTTCAGGACATGGCTAAACCATGGAACTAAAGCGGTTGCGGCTGTTTCCATTTTGTTTGCAAGCCACTATCAATTGACCTGGAAATACGTTTTTTATACATGGTAGTAAAAAATACCCTAACGACACCACATAGTAATAATTAAAACGCCATGTATTTACATTTAAGACCCGATCCTGCATCCAAGTTAGCAGTTCGCCAGCATTTCCTCTAGCTAGATTAAGCTAATGTCAGGTAGCTCATAGCTAATCGGTTGCAGCAGGAAATGTCAGAGATTCAGACTTTGAACTGATATGTTTATATATTTTTTATATATTGACTATGTTCAGGCGGTCTTTGCTGGGAGTTATGGTGGGTTCCCGAGGCGCTCTTCTTTCAGTGGTTTAATTCATTTCATTTGGCTAAGCTAATGCTAGCTTGTTAGCTGGCTGTGTACACAGTTGACTGGTTTGACACGGACCCAAACAGGAATTGCAGCAGTTCACATGTCAGAGTGAGCTCTCACATTAAAGTTAGAACTTATTTCCGTGACTTTGGCACATAAATGTGACACTGATTCACACGCGGCTGGTTCAGGGAAAAAGCTTATGAATGCATTATCATACTGTAAATCTCCGCGTCCAAATGGCTCTGACTTACACACAACGTTACACGAAGTTTACTTGTAAAATATGCATCTGGCTGACCTATCTACTTTCACATCTAATGTGATATGTATATATATGTGTGTATTTTTTCCACAGGTATCTGCTATACCATATTTGATCTTGGATTCCGCTTTGATGTGGCATGGTAAGCAAGCATAAATACACTGTGTGCAGATTACAAGCACGATTGGGCTTAACATTTGGACAAAACAGTATTTGATGGTGGACTCAAAGCTCTTGGTAATATATTTTGTCACCTGTCAGAATTAGACAGGCGACAGGATAAGATTTCCTGTTGATTGTCTTAATTGATTTGAAGTAGAGCTGAAAAATTGGAAAAAGTAATGGACATTTTCACTGTTTCATGTAATTTCATAGACAAAAGTTAATAGATTTAATAAGACAATAACACAGATTGATTGAAAATAAAAAATACATTTTAAATTTTGAAGTCACTCAATTTTTCAGTTGAATGCATTGAGCTTTCTTGACAATATTGCTTTGAAGAGAATAGATGCTGAAATTTGGGGCTGTTTAGAAGTTGTACCAAAGAGACATTATTGTTGTAACAAAGCTACATAGACTTTTCCTAGATTGCACAATGTTGAGAATATTGCTGTACTACCTTGAAACAAACGCTTACTCCAGGCTGTTCAACATACCACAGTACTGTTGCTAAGTATTGCCTTTCGATGTTGCTGTGACACATTCAGGGCCTACCTTTCTCTTCAAGAGGGTGGCACTCATCTGTCTTTTAATGACTATTCAAAAGTCAATATGGAAGTATAAAAGATGGTCTCAAACTTGTTTTACTTACATAAATAAATGCAAATTATAGTTACCCCATCTATTTTGTATCACCCTAACTAAAAGCCACATTTAATGACCAGATGTGCATCAGTTATACTGTAGATTGGCCATGTGAAGGCAGTTAAACCATTGTGCTTCAATAAACAGTAAAATTGCATTTAAAAAAAAAAAATCTGCATTGCTTGCCAAAATACATTTTGGGTTGTAAAAAAAAAAAAAGATTGTTGTTAATTCAAATTGATCTGTACTTACTCTATGTGTAAAACCAGTTCTCTTGTTTTGATGTATGAGAGTCTGGATCACTCTCTGATGTTGGTGCTGGTTTACTACAGGAAGCATTTCAGTGGCCCACTTATTGGGCTACTGTGGCATTTTCTTTTCTAATATCAACATTGTTGTGGTCATGTTTTGGTTAGATATGGAAGATGATATTTATAACATATTTAATGAACTGTAAGGTGGCCACAAAGCAAATGATATATTAATGTTTTGCTGTTTTCACACATTGCAAAATGTAGTCTACATCAGCCGTACCTCTTTGCTTGCAGGTTCCTGACAGAGACTTCCCCTTTTATGTGGGCCTGTCTGGGCATTGGCCTTGCCATCTCTCTGTCGGTGGTGGGAGCAGCCTGGTGAGTACCTAACAAGGAACACAGTTTGAAGTGGTATTTTGAATGTGTACGACACAGATGGCGTTACTTGAAAGCCTTAAAAGGCACCAGTCTTTTATAGAATAATTTCCTCTTTCTTGAAACACTCAGTAAAGTAGATCATGTGTAAATGTGGAACTGGAAAATTTTACAATAAGCAAAACAGGAACACTCGAGTATCTTTTTGATGGAGTTGTGCTCCCTTTTAGGTTCTGAAAGTAATTTTTGAATTCTAAGCCATAACGTCAGTTACCGTCGGAGAAATACTTGAAATTGACTTCAGAGGGTTCTGGAAAAACTAAGTTGACTAAGAAAAAAGATGGGCAGTGTTGGCCTTAAGGTTAGAGAGTAACCTAATGCTATCTTATGTTTTCTGTTAAAAGTTGCTTTTTAAGGAGATAAACAAAACAAACTAGCCAACCTTTTTCACACCACTGAACCTGTTTAACCCTCATCCTACGAACATATTTCACACTGCCGTTGTCAATCTGTGGTCTTTGCTTATGGAAGAAAATTAAAAATATATAGAGAAGTTGCACTAAATGAGAAAAACCATTGATTCACTAGCTAGTCAGAGAGCTCTCCCTAACTGACTTCCTTGGATGCAGATTCAACTAGCAGAACTGGACGAACAGCTGCAGAGAAGGGACAGTTAGAGCAAAATGGTCCAGGAGAGACAGAAAAACCTACAGGCAACTGTCAGCCGCTCACGGCTCACAACGCTGTCCAGCCGCTGTTGGCTTGTGTTGGGGCCCAGACATGATGCATCTATATAGTGACTAAATGTAACATGGCTGGATTACTTTTACACATGATGCGTAGATTGTACCTCTAATCTACATGTTTAATCACTGATGTCTGAGACTGTCACCTCAGTGTGCAATTATTTTCGCTTAGTGTTTTTACTTAGAAAATTTTAACTTTGCATTTTTCTTAAAGAAATGTTTCTGTATCTTGACATCATTGCAAATGAGGGAAACCAGTGATTTTCGAGGCTTAAATAATGGTTATGAATTGAATTTTACTTTCACTAATTTATCAGACAATTATGATACTTGGATGATACAATACAAATCTCAACAGTTGTAAGTTATCTGCCAAAATAAGTAGTTTAATAGAGCCAAAAGTAACAGCAGCTTGACTTGTCATGAAAAGTGATGGAAAGTAAATGTAAATATGTTCTAAAACCTTCTTAATCCTTTCTTATCACCTGGTAGCTGTGTGTTATAGATGTTGTGCTGATCATTGTTTTTGTTTCCAGGGGGATTTACATCACTGGGTCGAGCATCATTGGTGGCGGTGTCAAGGCTCCACGAATCAAAACCAAGAATTTGGTCAGGTAGTCTCACGCCAGTTCATTCTGTTCTCCTTGATATTATTTCTCATATTTTATTTTATCATTTATTCCTTGTGACTGAGCCGCTGTACCACAAAGAAGGTAGTTATTTCAACCTCCTGTACGGAGAAGTACCGGGCATGAAAATGGTTTGTAATTACCTTCCTCATGGAGACAAGTAGTGACCATTTAATAGCGATATGAAAAAAATCTGTAATTGTTTCTCAAAGTAGAACTGAGGCTTTCTACAAGTGTTAGGTATAAACATTATCCTGAGTCCTGCTGTAGCCAGTAAAATAGCATCCATGAGTGGTTCTCAGGGTAGCCAGTGAATTACAGTTTTCACCAATGATCCGTGACCACAGTTTGTTACCGTTAGTCCACAGCAGCTCCTTGTAGTGACTTGTGAGAACAAGCTGTCAGTTTAAAACGCAGTCACTTAACTGTTTTTTTTTTATGTCTCGCCCCAGCATCATCTTCTGTGAAGCTGTAGCGATCTATGGGATCATCATGGCCATTGTAATCAGCAACATGGCCGAGGTAAGCGAAAAGCATTTTTATTGTTCATGATCAAGACATTTCACCTTCTTTGTTTAGTCTTTAGAAAGAGGAGCACTGAACAGGGAGCAGTCATATATGAAAGAATTATACGTACGAGACAGAATGAAGTTTAATATGATTTCAACGACAGTTGGGATGCTTGTTTGGTTCTAAAAATAATCTCTTTCATCTTCTAGAACTTCAGTGGAACAACCCCTGAGACCATCGGAGCAAGGAACTACCAAGCTGGTAAGAGAACAAACATAAAGCTACTGATGCAAGATGTAAAATAAATAAATAAATAAAATTGCTCAATAAAGCATCGACAATTTTAATGGCAATCAAAACAGCACTGGAAGAAGGTCATCATGTCTGGTACAAAGTTGAATGCTTGGTCTGATCTGGTCTACATGTTTTATTTATTATTTATGGTTACAAAGAGTAATGAAAGTCTTGAGATACTTGCAGCATTCAGTCTAAATAGTTATGAGATATGGATTGGCCGATACATCTTCAAAACCAAATGGACCTTTACAGATCTCATAACATGCATAGACCTCAAATTTACTTCACTCATAAAATATTGGGCATGAAAATATGGTATAAATATGGTCAATTCACAGAGATATACGATTCTTTCAAATTGAATAGCAGCATCTTTGGCCGGGTCCACTGTGGATCAGTCATGGAGGTCTCTGACTGACTTGATTTTCCGTCCTGCTAGGGTACTCCATGTTTGGAGCTGGTCTGACTGTGGGCTTTTCCAACCTCTTCTGCGGCATCTGTGTCGGCATCGTGGGCAGCGGAGCAGCACTGGCAGATGCCCAGAACGCCAGCCTCTTCGTGAAGATCCTCATTGTGGAAATCTTCGGCAGTGCAATCGGCCTCTTTGGTGTCATTGTAGCTATTCTGCAGGTAAATGAGACGGGCTGCTTTCTTTTTGTCATGATGTCATTGCAGAGATAGTAATTATGTGGACAAAAGCCTCGATGGATCTATGTTGTATAGATGTTAATGAATCAACCCGTTTCTGATTTAAACTCTGTAACAACTGCTTTTTTGTTTTTCTCCACCAGACGTCGAAAGTAAAGATGGGTGACTAGAAGATGCATTCACACGCTGAGGAGATACAAAGATACTGCTGGAAAATGAGATGGATTATTGTGTAAATACATCGTAAATTATTTAAATGTCTCTATTTGCCTGGTGTTGTTTTTAACCATCATTCATGCAGTAGTAGCACGCTCACATCCCTGCTTTATTGTCTGAGAGAAACACAAATGTCGAATGAGAAACTGGAAGAAAAAAAAAAATCACCAGACGCCGGTGTTTCGTGTGTATTTCTTACACCTGAGATGAGCGAACCCTGTATTTCTCCAGCAGTACAAGCAGAATGAACATGTTGTGAAGGATTTTTTAGATCTGTTGGTCTAACACCAGCCTGTCTTGAGAGCTTTGAAGACATGCAACTGAATCTCAACATTTAAGGATAGGTTCATGCCAGTTGGGGCATTTTTATGACAGTTTTATGACTACTCTTGGATGAATGATGAGTTAAAAATTACACTAGAGTATTTGAAAATATTTGTGTGTGTATGTGTATGTGTGTGTGTGTATGCTGGACACGTGATCTTTTTTTTTTCTCCCGTGAAGCATGAAGGTGTTCCATTGTGTTTATTACTGTAGCCTGGTCTGTTTTTTGTCCCTTTTTTTGTTTGTTTTTTTTGTAGCTGTTCTCTGCTGATAAGCAAGTGATCCTTAATACATGCTGTGGTATTTGTCAGGCCTCCCGCTGTAGAAGTGACAGAATCCATGAAGTTTTAAAATACAGTACTGATCTGGAATCATTACCGTCACTAGATATTTTGGACATGCCAAATGGTGTCGGGTCACAGCAGCAGATCTGTCATCCAAACATTACAGAACTAAGATGTCTACATTTGAATGAGCCTACAGGACATGGCCGCCAGCCATAACTTCCTCGTTTTTTCCCTTCAGAGTCTTAATCCTTTTCAGTACAAGGCTGAATTGGACATGAAAGTGAATTGTTCTGGGTTGGCTGGAAGGAAACCAAAAGATTGTGGATATGCAGAGTACTTTTCTTTTAAGAGGCCCCTTGTCCAAAGTGTTGTGCACAGACATTAACAGGCTTATAAGCTGGCTTTTAGGAAACTTGTCAGGTCACAAGTGAACAAGGTCAAAATGTCTATCCTCTTTTCTCCAGTCACTATTCAAACTTATCTTAAAAAAGAGCAATTTATTTTAGAGAGTATCTCGGTTAGTAGTATCACCCTACACTGAATTTTAACTGTTAATATTTGCTGTAGCCATCAATGTCTTTAGAGAACATGATTCTGTATAGACTGGTCTTCTTTCAATTGTCGGGGTAAAATCTATTGGCTCTATTACATAATCAAACAACTTAAGTTACAGACTTTAAATCTCCTTAATTTACACAAAATTGCTTTCTACAAATCTTCAAATTTCTTTATAATTACTCTTGACTATTGACTGTCTTGTTCTGAATGTACATCTTAACATGTTCAAGTTCGTGTTTCCATATCATTTTCTAACATTCCTAAAAGAAGCTTAATGTGCGTTAACAGCATAGCATTGTGTTTGGGTAGAGTGTAGTTTGAATGACAAAATTAGAGTCCTGCTACAACACAACAAAGCCACCATTAAATCTTTGTCATCACAGCATGAACTATGTATCAGCGAGTCACCATGCAGCCTTTCAGCTGTTTGCTGTTGATGCAGACTTGTAAATCTGGCTGAACAGATTATTTCTCTGAACCTTTGGCCATCAGATTGTAGAAAAATCAAATTGGTGTGGGCACTGAGTGCAACGTTCTTGTATCGAAAAACTTTTTCGACACTTTTTGTTCTTAAAGCGTCATTCCACAAGTTAGGGTGACAGACCGTGGCTAGTTGTGAATTGTCTCAAGTCTTTCCTTTAATTTTTCCTCTTGTTGAGTTGTGGATGAGTACAAACACTGAATCTTTTCATGTGGAAACTAAATTGTCTTGAATATATCCAGACCTGGACTCCCAAAGGCGTCGAAGCAGCAAGAAGACAATTAAACAATGTTTGAGATTCCTTTGGTAAACCAGAATCCGTACCAAACGCCAGGCTTTCAGTGACTGTAGTTGGTACCATGTGTGCATTATGTTGATGTGATGATGTACATTGTTTTTGACATTGTGTGTAAAATAATGAAACACAGATCCTCCTTATGGCTTCATAAATGTCCTTGAGAAAATAAAATGGTCCAATCGAAATCTTTTGAATTTCTTTATGATTTATATCTATATTCATATCAAGTGTCTGAAACAGTGTTGTGTGTAATGTGACCCAGGGCAGAGACACTCGTCTTCCTTTCTGCATTGTTTACCTGCGTCCACTAGATGGCGCAGAAAACCACAACATCTGTCCTGCTAATTAAACTGGTGCCATTGAGGAAACTGAGGCTCACATCTCCTAATATTCATTGGTGTAGCTGTTAGTCTTGGTTATAGTGTGAAATTAAATTTGTTTATGTATCTGGAACTAGTCGTTATGTTTCTTAAATATATCATTGCCCCTTTGCAGTTGACTACAGAAATTCTGGTAATTAAGACTATATTATTATGCCAGATGTTTTGGAATAAGTTTTACATTAATGCCAAACAATCAATGTCTTATTCCCATTTTAAATACATACTGAATGAACAATCAACTTAATGTAAAAATATATATGAGCAAAAATCGCAAGTACACAATAGTGTTTTTGTTTTTAGTGTAACCACTTTGTCGACTATTTGAGTGGCTGCCATCTCTACAAAACTATGACAGCAAACCTTTGAAATATGGTCATCAAAACTTAAAAAAGGGCAAAATGCTGTATGAAGTCCAGCTCCATTTTAGGAAAAACCTACAAGGTAGAGTTAGCATGTGTTATGTGTGTAATATTTAAACAAATATTTAACAAATATCAAACCATATTTGTGAATGCTACTTCAATGCCAGATGTTACAACCTAAAATCTAAAGACAAGCAAGAAGTGTCTTAATTAATCTTCATATCTGTATTGAAATTATCCATATAAACCAACTGTATTTATTTGTTTATTTTCTTATTATTTATTAAACCGTATGTGTGAATATTATTGTGATAAACAAATATAGTATACGTGTTTCAATTGATGACCATAATGATGTATAAGTTGTCTAATTAAGAGGGAGTAATCATGTCTGTTGAAGCAAATCCTTAAAATTAGGTCATCAAAGGTTAAAAAGAAATCACCATCAATGGTCAACAAAATCTATATGATTTTTTTCTGTTCATTTAGACATTTCATTTGATCTTTTCTTAGTGCTTATGTTATGTTATGAAGTCCAATATAAATAAAATGTATCTTTATTATTTAAAAGTAATATTATTATCCCCCTGTGTGTTCGTAAGTGTGTTTCAGAGAAAAGTAGGTTATGAAATATCCAGCTTCCCTTGGACCAGATGAGCGGAATAAAAGGAAAACGAGTTTCAGCACCATCCAGGCTTCCGTAGGCAGCAGGAGCGGAGGGACCTGCTCGCTGCCTCAGCCTCAGAGCATCCTTCTTCTTTGCTTGCTCTCCATCCTTACCAAAAACACAACGGGATGACGGGAAATCACGAGGATAGCATCTCTTTACCCGCCGGTTTGCGGTAGAATATCGTTACGTTAGCCGTGTGGCTAGCATCATGCTACACAACATGAGGCTTTTTCCTGACAAGGAGAACACATAATAGCCTGTCTGTGGGAGCGAAGAGAATATAGTTATCCCGACTAGCTGAGCGAGCTGGGCTGAGCCTCTTGCTTTTAGTGTTGTTGTTTTTTTTCACAACACTTTTGGCAACAAAATGGCTATTGACAGTTTTATTTTAATCTTTTGCTCGGACGAATAAATTCATTGCTGCTCCAGTAAAGAATATGCTCAGATAGAAGTGCTCGCTTGACAACATTAAGGTAAGTGCTCTGTCTCTATCTGCTTCCTGGGACGTATTGTTTCATCGCATGCACGCTTTCCTTTGTTTCTATCCAGCCTCCATACAACCATCCAGCAACCTCCTATTTAGGATGGGAATATTATGGGAATATGATCGCACGTACTGCCCCCTACCCCTCTTTTGTTATCACGCACATCTCCACTAACTAGCAGCATCTTTCCACCCGCCATACTAGGCTTCTCTCAGCCTCCCTGCACTGTTCTCCCACAGTAAATGAACCATCCCAGCATAGAGTCTGCTGAGGGGAATATTCAACCATGCATTTGGGATCAATTTGGAGCTTTCGCAGCTCTCAAATCCAACTTTTCTACTACAGCTGGCGGGAACTGCTGGCACTAATGCCCCCCAAATTTAAAGAAAGGGTGCCAAGTGGGCTACAGCATCTCTTGTTTTAGGGTCTGGTCAGTATAAGAGCAAAGAGAGGCAGTGGGGGAATGAAAGAGAAAGAATAAGAGGAAGTGGAGGGGGCTTCTTCATCATGATGTTTAACCTAATCAGGCTTTTACACAGAAGCTCTGTACCTAGACCATAATCTGATGTGACATCTCTCTCATTTATGACACAGTATCTCTTTAGGGCTCCTGCTATGGAGGGTATAGCAGCAAGTGGACTGGAACTACCACGCTTTGTGCTCTAAGTTACAGCCTTTGGTGTGGTGGGTTTCATCCAGTTTAAATGCTCCGTTTGATTCTGTATTGCAAAAACATTTTATCTTGCCATGTTGAGGTCATGATTTATATAATTTCAAGAGCAAATTTGTGAGTTTTGAATTCATTGTCGGCACAGTGTCTGTTCTCATATTTATGGTTGAAGAGTTGCTATAGAGCGAGAAGAAAACAGTGAAAAATCGCCATCACAATTTCTTCCAAGTCCCAAGGGATCCCCAAGGGACGTTATGAAATTGTTTGTTTTGGCCAACCAACAGTCCAAAAATGTATGCAGATATTCAGTTTATTATCACATAAAACAAGAAAGAAGCTGAAAATACCGGGATGTTTGGTATTTCTTCTTCACTTCACTACACTTTGTGGTGGGTAAGGAGCTCTTGCACTTTACAAAGCGATTAATAAATGACCAAATTGGTCAAAATAACCAATTCTTCTGTCAATGGACTACACCTTTCTTCCATAAACGGCGTTGTGATCGATTACTCCAGCACTTACTGACCTGATCCTTTGGAGTTAGGTTTCTGCTAGAGTTCAGTTCAGCAATGTTCTGAAGTTTAATGAAGCTTACAGAAATGTATGCAGTCAGAAACACAAACCTACACAAGGCTGGATAAAAATGAAGCACGTTGGAGCAAGGAGGTGGTTATAAAATGCCAAAGTTAGATTACAGGACAAATGGACGAGTGAGGAATGGAAACAGCGAAGATAACGTTGAGGGTTCAGGGTGTGATGAGAATGCACAGGTAGAGAAAAAATCTTTCACAACAGACAGATTCACCATCAAAAACCCTGTTACACAGCAAACATTTAGTCAACTATGAGTAAATACTGTAATTCATAGATACTGTTTGTGTTATATGTGTATACTCTGTGTATCTCATCTGCCTGGAAGAAAATGTTCACACTTGACGTAACGATGCCAACTCACAGGACCTCGCTGCTTGCTTGTTCTGGAATTTCAACTGTCTCCTCAGTTGGGTTTGTCTGTTAAGTTGCCATGTCTTGATAGGCCTTTTTGACTGAAGAAATGTTGACCTGTCAAAGTGGGAAAAGCAGGTGCAAATCATAAAATTGATGGGGGCCGAGCTCCATTTTGGTGGTTCAGTTTCAGACTCCTGCTGTTGTGCACGCTGGCTCACTATCACAAATGGATTACTGGGACACTTGAATGGAACAGGGGCCATTGTTAATGTTGTTAGTAACAGCTGCGCTTTTCTTTTCTTTTTTTTACTGTCACAAGACAAAATGGCAGCTGTGACAAACAGAGTGGGTCATTCGGTGGATTTTATTGACTGTGTGATACAGTTGAAAGCTCCAGAACTAGCAGGTGAGTGGATATTTAATGGCCAATGTTTTAGTATCAGTATACTAAAGCGCAAATCTTGGTCTGGCTAAGTTCACTCATGTGCAGTGATATTGCAGAAACATCTTTTGGCCATCTGTTGTGAAAACCTGTCTCATCTCTGACTTGACTAGAGGCTGACCAGATAGCAGAGAGGTGGTTATGGCATCAGGCTGTGTACCGCAGGTGGCAGGGTGGTGTTTTTTTATTTGACATATTTTTTTAAACGTTGTACTGTTTTCTGATGCAGTTATCACATGATGTGTTGCAGAGGGCTTACTGCTTTCGTACATGCTCTGGTTAAGGCTTCATGCTGAAATGCGTCAGCCAGGTTTTGTCAGCCTACTGATTGCAAATAAATTGTATCCAAAAGATCCATGCAAGGTGATTATTTAAATCAAATCAAATCAAATCTTATTTGTATAGCGCCAATTCACAACAAAGTTATCTCATGACACTTAACATGTAGAGTAGGT
>JBBPCS010000393.1:4240898-4253721 GCA_037974645.1 Hollardia meadi
TCAAAACTCATCTGTTTATTTGCAGGACACATTTTGTCCCAGGTCCCTCGAATCACTGCATATCCAGTCATATTTTGCTCTCCTAAACTCATATGATGTTGTTCCAACCTATTGAACCAGCCATTGTTCAAAAACAGACAGAAGACCACTTTAGCTGATGTTTGGAGTCCCAGTGGATTTGTGACAATAGATTTTTGTGTTACCTGCATGAGAGGATTATGCTCTCAAATCTCAAGTATTAGTGGGCTTACCAGGGAATTACACATTGTACTTGATTCACAGGTAGTCCGAACAGATAATGCACTAGCATCGAACCAAGTGTACCTCCAAAAAAGAATTGTATCCTGAACTGAAGAAAGGACAGGCAGCAGATGCATTAATCATTTCAGAGACTTCCTGTTCTGTCAAAAGTGGGTGGTTTTCCCGAATGGCCTGACTGCAGCAAACTCGTAGCAGTGGTTCATTGCTCTGCTATATACTGTAGATACTGAGATATTCACCCAACAAGAGAGTACTTTTAATATATGAAGAATGAAGCTCGGCACTGGGACCCAGGCTCATTTCAATAAACAAATGTCATGTTGTCACATGAACCCATTACATTATAGTCATGATAATTCAAAAAGCTAATTTTCCAGTGTAAATACAGAAGATTTCTGTGAAGCTCACTATACTGTAAAGGTTTATCAGGAAAAGTAACTTGTACATATCACAGTGAATTAATGAATATGTTCTTTCATTACAGTGTCATGTAAACAACTGCACCCAGCCAACAATTTGTTCACAAGACGCCACTAAATAATTTACCGGTAATCCAACAAACAATGCGACAAAAAATAAAGAGCAATTTGAGTAATTTTTAATTTTTTCTACCAGATTGTCAAAATGCATGCAAGTGTTCAGCAACTACTGGATGTTAAACAGTTGTCATGCTACTTTTGTTATTTAAATACATCAAGTAACCTGAAGCAACAGGATTAAAACATAATAGTCTTTGGCTGCCTGTCTTAATTAACTGTGTTTTTGTTTCCTGTGAATGGATTCTTATATTTACATGTTGTATAGGGTGCAACTAATGAATACTTTAATTACAAATTCATTTAATATGATTTAATTTGTATATTGATCGGCCTATAAAATTTGTTGATAAATTCTCCATAACTGAAAAACGTAAAATATTTTCAGTTTACTATCACATTACACAGGAAAATGCTTTTTTTTCTCCTCACATTTGAGAAACTGGAATAATTTCATTTTTGGCTTTTATTGCTTGTTAAGTGATTTAAAGTAATTAAGTAATATCTTAAGGTTTCACTTCAATTCTACCATCTGTTGACTCTTTTTGTAGCTAAATTCAGATTTTATCCTCTGTTGCTTTTTAATTTTAGTTGATGCTGCAATGCCTATAAGGATTGCACTTGCGCTTGCTTGGGGATATGAGGCCATTTGTACTAAAATAAATGGAGAAGTTGTGCAGCAAGTGAATTAAAGTGTTTCCTGAGGGGCAAATCTTCTTGATGACTCTGTCTGTTAATGCGTTTACCAGGTACTGCCTACAAAGGGTTTGAATTTTTATCTCCCTACTTGACAGCAGGTCGCTGTCTTTCTATCGACTTCCTGGGCTTTTCACGACACTTGTCATGAAAAGAAGAACAGAGGATGTTCGAAGAGGACGGACTGTCAATGTGTGTCAAAAAAAGTGTCTGCCACAGGGTGTTAGGTCGCACAGGAACTTCTGTTCTTGCTCGCTTACCTCCTTGCAGCTTGGATTTGGATTTACCTTGCTATTGCCTTGCCAAGCAATTTTACAAGGGCTCTGCAGAAAGAGATATGTCGTACCTTGTACATAATTGAATTTATAACTGTCACATACAGTATATTAACCCCAACTATCTTACACTGCTGTGCTGCTCAGCAAGAACGCATTTATCTAAGTCAAAAGTGTTGAACCTGCATGCAGAGCCAGAGACCAAACAAAACTTGAAAATGTATTTCACTGCAGCAGCTGCCTCTCTTGGGATCAATACACACATCAGTTTGTGCTGCATGTAGTGATAAATACAGCCCAGCACTACAGATAGTAAATTATGATGTTCAATCATTCTCTAAAACTGAAGCGTCACATGAGCTGGTGACATGTTGTGATGACAGGCTGTGTGAAAAAAACTGGAACTATCTGTAACTTTTATAAAACATTGTGGCCGTTGTGAACCCATTTACATGCTGTCACTTAATGCATCTTAAGCGTGGATAACTATTAGATATCATAAAATAATGGCATAATGGCATTTGAAAAAATAAGCCACTATTCTCCCTGTCTCATTGAAGCAACAGTGAAGCTCAGTATGGATGAGCCAACATGTCATTCATGTGCTTGTGTTTATGGACATTTTTAGCTAGCTAAACTTTAAATTGTTGTTACTGTGAGTGTGCATACTATAGTGTACATGTTATTCTTCTCCTGGGGCTTGTCTCTGAGAGCAAAGATAAGTAACCACCCTTGTATTACACCCTTTGACTGTATATGGAGATGGACGACATGAGAGCTCTTCAAAAGTGAAGCCAAAACATCTTGATCGCCCCCCTGGTGGTGGGCTGCAGTATAGGTCATAAACTCCTCCCCCTCAATAATATCAAGTAGGACGTGGCCCAAACTAAACACTCAAAGTATGCCTCAAATAAATTTTTCCCAAAGATGGTTTCTGACATTTTAGGTAGTTTTTATCATGCTGATGTATGCTCAAGTGTTCATTTTTCTGATCAGTTTGGTTTTAATTCGTTATTTAATGCTATAAAAAAAACAACAAGCCAAGTGATCCGAGGTCGCAGTCCAGGCACAGTCCAGTCGGCTACAGGGCCACTAGCTCTATGACTGACTGAGCTAACAGTGGATACAGTAACTACAACAAAGAGTATAGTGAAAGCAGTTGGCGGTTACTCTCGTGAAAGGCTGTCCCCTATATTTTTGGAGCTACTTTCAAATTCTGGTCATATTTTACAAACTTCCCCTTTAAGGTGTTAAACTGGCAGAGTCTCAGAAGCAGACGTGTTTCACTGTTTCAGGCAACTGATCTTTTCTTTGGATCAACACATTAGTTAATACTACACCTTTGATGTGAGGCTGACCTCATTTGGCTTGTTCTGACTAATTTTCTCTTTGTTTATGGTAACGGTGCCTTCAGCAGTTAAGCATTCGGTTGTTGCTCCCATACATGTCTTTCGCAGTACTGAGGCACATTGAAAATTGCAGCTTTTATATGTTTTGGCATCAATGATTCTTTTTCATTTAGTGCCCTCTCTAGCGCTCTTCTTTATTAGTCTACATTAAACCTTACAAAGTGTTAGAATGTCACAATTTGGGGGCACATGTTGTACATTATAGACTAAGTGTTGTGGTATCTGTTATCGAGTTAATTAAACACACATCCTGATTTGTGTTTCAGATGATGACACATTTTTTTCACAGAGCCTTTCACAGAGCAGATAACATCCGATGAAGCTAAATTATCTGCCCTCCTCATCTAAATATAAACCATGAAATAATGACCCTTCTTGTGTTTTCTTACAGTTGGGTGAGGACACATTTAATCGAGCCAAGTTGCTGAACGTTGGTTACACAGAGGCTTTGAAGGACGCAGAGTACGACTGCTTCATCTTCAGCGACGTGGACCTGATCCCAATGGACGACCGCAACCTCTACCACTGCTACGATCAGCCGAGGCACTTCGCCATCGCCATGGACAAGTTTGGCTTCAGGTGAGGTGATGGACTTTCAACTTGGTGTGTGATTTTAGTGCAGACGAGCGAGCATGGTACCTGACTTTAAAGCACAAGTATCTGCTTGCATAATATGTCTTGATGTTTAGGAACACTTCAACCTGTTTGAATTCAATTTTTTTTATTATGTTATTGCCAAGCTTTATCAATTTCTTTTTTTTTTTTTAAAGATGTAGAATTTAAATATGCCATGGGCTGCCTCATAAAAAGTAGATAGCATACAGTCTTTGTTCTGACTGACAATTCACAGTATTTCATTTGACTAAATCTCATTATACTTTGAAATCCTTGTCTAAAGCCTGAATTAGCATGAAAATGTGCCACAGTTCACTGCTGGTTATACTTCTGTTGTCCTAACAAGAGCACATGATACAAAGCGTAACCAACAAGCCTAGACTACAGCTTGTGAAAAGACCCTTATTATCTTTGAAGATGCTTTTCGAATATTGGAGTAACCTCTCTGGGCATGTTGCTGAGCAGTCTACTGCAGCTACCGTTCCTGCAGCATAGACGAGCTGCACAAGCAAGACATTTGTTTTTTGTGTTTTCCACATTCTGTATCAGTGAGCCACTGACTTAGGTGGTGCCGTAGTTGCTGTTGAATTCACTCAAAATGTATTGTCCATCACAAAGCTCACAATAAAAACATGCATAGAGTTACAAACATACACATAGAGTAAAAATAATAAATATACACATTAGAGTTGAGAAAATCTGTTGATTATTTTGATTAAGTTGATTAACAGAAAATACTATGGAACTATTTTAATAATCATTGATTTTGGGAAATTGTGGTAATTGCCACACATTTTATTACATTCAAATTTGATTGGATATTTTTTTTTTAAGTTTCTTTGACTTACATTTGGTCTTTCGTTTTTCCAATGCTGTGTACACCAACAATTATTCGATCAGTCTAGAAAATAATTATCAGCCATGGAAAAATAATTGTTAGTTGTATCCCAATACAAATAAGAGTAAAATATATATATATATACTGTATATACACATACTATAGAGTCAGAGAAAAACTCCCTACTTGATTGATTTTGTGTATTCAGCAGTAGATGTCACAACACAACAACAGTCATCCCTATTAGTGGAAACTGCTTTATAACCGAGAAATCTCAAAGGACATTACGGAGACAGAAAAACGAAACAAAATGTGAAACTGGAAAAAGATGCAACAAAACAGAAAAAAAACATTGTAAACCAGGAACCTTAGACTTATTTTAGGGAGGAAAGAATAAATACTAAGGAAATATATTAAAAGAAACCATCAGAGATTTACGATGGACAGTGCGCAATTGTCGCCAGTTTAATACTAAGGAATAACCCATGAAAACAGCAGTGATATACAGCATGAAAAGTGAGTCTCTTCTTTGGTTAGGGAAAGTCCTATCTAGTCAATTCTCGAGATGTTATCAAAATGCTGTGTGGCCAAAAGAGCTTCACAGTTTACAGCCAGCACTGGAATGTTGGGTCAAGCTTTAGCTTTTTGCATAATATGTCACCACACCTGCCTTTAATTCTCTAAAAGCATTGGAAGCATTGATTAATGGTCTAAACATGACCAGTGAATGTGACCCACCCATCCAAGAGCTGTCAATCCACTAGAGTTATCCTACTGAAAACCCTCAGGGGCTCCAGTAGATCCCTGATATAATGCTCAATAAGCTAATGCTATCTGGCAACAAATGCTATTCCAGGTGGTAAGCAGGGTTGTAGCTAACAACCCTTATTAGCAATGAATCAGTAAAGACTTTAAACGGTTCCACCAGAGTTTTTGGCAGCTAGACAATGAAGGAAAAAGAGGATAAAAGTAAAGCTTTGTGGTTTGAACGAGTGGAAGGTCACAAAATTGATTGTAGGTAATTGCTGATGTAAAATTCAGACCATTGTAGAAAATTGGTTCCCATGGTCAAAGTGTTCTGAGTCAGCCCACCAACTTTTTTTGTTTGGCTTTCGCAGTTTTAGCATTTAGGGAGCTTCCAAATTCAAGCAAGAAACAAACAATCAATGGAATAAGATTTGATGTAGGCGTCAAGAGGCTAACTTGGGGCAGAGAGTATTTTTTGTATTTTAGCAGGAAGACAAGGGTAGCTGCTCTCACATGTAAAAGCAGTGGTGTAGAAGTTTTTGGATAAATCGTGAAAACATTGCCAGTGAAAGCAGGTCACATTAAGTGTTATTCCATTACCTTAGCACCTCCCAACATCTACCAGCTCCCTTAGCAGAAAGGGTCACCTTGAAGTCCATTTCGCAGCTCTTTCCAAAGCTTTCCACAAATCATAGCCTTTCAGCAATGCATTAAATTCTATTACCATTATATTTTACAGAAATTTGTAGATGTACTTATTCCCTATTGGCACAGTATGAGTGTGCTACAGCCCATTTGTGCATTTACAGAAATCACATTTTTACTAGGTCATGGCCATATCTTAACAGCGTGGGCCCAGTTTTCAATGACTTACATGGGTCAACATGTGCTGTCAATTTTTAGAGAATTAAAGGCAGGCACAAAGGTGGCATCGCACCAATAAAAGAGGAGGATAGAAGAAGAATGCAGGTAAACTTTGACAAAAAACTTTTAGAATTCCACCGCAAGTTAAAGCCCCTAAAAATCTTGCTTTCACAACAATAAGTATTTGTCTGTAACACTGAATATTCATTACTAAATGAGTTTACGTAAAAAAATACATTATTAAGAGTTTAATAGTCAAAACTCTGCTTCATGGTGTCATTAGAGTTGTCTGACAGTGCTGTGAGGATTTTAACTGATACCAATATTGATAATGATACTGCTTATTTATACCGTATAATAGTCTTATTGGTAACTTGATGCAAAAAAAAAATGAAGACATGACATGGTATGATTGCTTGAACAAATTTGCTTTTTACTGCTCTGCCCCCCAGTTGGCAACTAGAAAACATTAATCCTGATCTCCTGATTGCATATTTTTATATCATTTTAACCGATAATGATCGGCAGCTGTTTGATCTGGACATCTCTAGTTGAAATTATTATTAATAATAAGCAATACAAAATCAGTTATCTATGATTTTCACACTAAATTCAAACTTGGGCTATCAATCAGTTAGCAATTTATGCTATGCTAGCTTCCGAGCATACTTCAACCACTGGTCACCATAGCGAGACAGCCTCGGACTTAGAGGTAGGAATGAGAAAATGCAAGCTATGTTAGAATGAATTAATGTGACATGTACACCAAAAGTCGCATTGTTTGTCCAGGAGGTTATCAATATTACGGTGACCAGCCAGGAACCGGTACCAATTTAATTCTTGGTACCCATCCCTACTGGTAAGATAAGCAAACAATCCCAAAACTGTCATCAGATTTCAATTCAAAGGTTGCTAAAGTTCAAACTCAGACCCGCCCACTGCAAACCACTGAGGAAGAGCACAAAAGAAAACACAAATACAGAAAGACTCTCATAGAAAGAAACTGCTTGAGAATAATACAATTACAATACAACAATTAATGTTACAATCTTCGGGTATTTCAGCCTTTAATTACAGTATGAGTTTTTGTGAAAACAGTGCAGTTTGTGAGGATAGCTGCATGTGAGTAAGACGGGTAAGAAGGGCAATGATAAACATCATTTGTCCAGTGCTGTCTGAGATATTGTTTTTAAAATTGGATTTTTACCAGCAAAATCAATGAAATGACTTGAAATTCTGCACATATTGACACTTAATCACCTGCCACAGGTGTTTGTTTATTTGCCCTCTCTAAGTTATTACTGACTGTGTACAAGTAAACCCATATTGTAACTGAAGATGGGCCAAATAACATAAAAAGCAAGGAAATGCAATTATTTTACAGAGTAGGGTTTGAGATGTTGTATTTGATGCAGAAAACCACACTGAGTTTTGTTTATTCTTGTCGGAGCAAGACTTCAGAAAATATTAAGCTTAGTTCTCAAGAAAAACGTGCACACACACACACACACACACACACACACACACACACACACTCCTCACCATATTGTTGCTGGGAGAACAGGCAGAAACATATGGTCTCATTAGTTTCTACTTGTCATCTTTCAACAGGGAGCTGTCATATGTTTGACAACACATACAGAATACACACACACACACACACTTACACATCCTCTGGTTAGACTCCTGTCATGACCCTAGCAGCTGATGTTCGTCCCACTCCACTAGCCTCACGACTTTTGAAGAAAAAATAACACACACAATATAAATAGGTACTTTCAAGAATAGACCGTCGTCCTCCATTATCTCATTGTCTTGTTCTTCCTGACTGTCTTCCTTCTTGCTTGTCTTTATATTTAGTTTTATTATTCAATGTTTCTTTTATGCCTTGTCTTCATTTCCTGCCTGTTTTTGTCTTCTATCTTCCTCTCTCCTCTAAGCTTTAATTACTCTTTGCCATGTGTTTTTTTAATTTATCATTGTGGGGTCACAGGATTCATGTTGGGACACTTATTAAATTAGATTTAGTGTTATCTGACATTTTGATTATAAATGGCCAATGCTGTACGTTTAGGGAACTTGTCATTGAAGACATATTTGCATAAAGCTAAAAAAAAAGTAACTTGACTTAATAAGGAAGAATGATGTTTGTTTGGCTGCTTATGAGCAACAGAGGCCAGCAAACACTGTGTCTTGAGTGGATTATATGGATATGGATTATCCACTTATTATAAATCGGCACCCATAAATTATCCACTTTAAAACACATCCAAGACAAGACACATTAGGAAAAGATCTTATTGCCTCAAACACTTCAAGATGTTATTCAAATGCAAATTCTACCCTCTCTACAAGCCCCATGTAAAAACCAAATGTCCCCCTAATGCAGCATATCATGCATTTTTAAAAAAGCACTGAGAGCATGCACAGGGACAGTCGTTATTTTTAGTGCACAAAAGCTTATTACCTTAAAGAAAGTTTACCTTAAAGTTATCATTATTATTAACTGTATCTGAATGGAACTGGTGACCTGTCCAGGGTGTACCCCGCCTCTCGCCCAATGACAGCTGGGATAGGCTCCAGCCCCACCGCGACCCTGCATAGGATAAGCAGTGATAGATAATGGATGGATGGATGTATCTGAATGGGTCTCCCTCTTTATTTGAATCCATGTCACAAACCGGGGTTTAAGCTTTAGTAAATTAAAATTGCTCCATCTAGCATTTTTAAAAATCTGTCTGTGTCTTTGTCTAATTATTAATAGTAATTCATAATTTTGGAGTTAGCATCAGCCAATTAATATTCTCTCCTAAAGAGAGACAGGACAGAGATGTTACATAACGGACAAATATGTACCTTATGTTTAGAATGAAAGGCTGAATTAAAACTCACCTGCAATAAAACATGAATGTTTTAAGTCACGTTTGGAACATGAGGAAGTGATGCACTTCAGCTTCTATGGCCAACACCACTATTACAAAAACAAACTGATCCTGATTCACCTGACAAAACCTGTTTTTCACTTGTTCTTAAGTTATAAAGACAGGAGAGAAGACATTTTAGATCAGACTTTTTTATGCCTCTCAGGGTCTCAATAAATATCAATTTGTGCCATGAAGCAAACACATTTTGCTCCATCTTTTGACGCAAACAGTCTCAGTCGTACTGTATGAAGAGCATTGTCTGTTTACACAATTATAATTCATTTTTATCCTCAACTGTGTCACTCATAACTTCTCCCCTGTCTCACTTTTTCCCCTCCCTAATCTATCCCCTCTCTATCCTCTGTCCACTCCTGCAGGCTGCCCTACGCAGGATACTTTGGAGGAGTTTCAGGCCTCAGTAAAAAACAGTTTCTGAAGATCAACGGCTTCCCCAATGAGTACTGGGGCTGGGGAGGGGAGGACGATGACATCTACAACAGGTAGCTGTGGAAGGATGTGTAAAATCAAACCTACCTAATAGATTTCTTTTTAATTTTCCTTAAGGGAAGTTTTAAAACACAATCTAGGCTAAATTACTTGTTAAGATTAGCATTTTGAATACAGCCCACAGTAGTAAGGCATCTGTTAGGGTTACGTTGGTCTGTTTGGAATAAAAGTCTGGGATACATGCACACATGCAAACACTCCCACAAATTCACATGCGCATATTCACTCTGCTGGAGTAAAATGTGGTGAAATCAAGTCTCTCAACTGGAAGTGACACTGAAGTTCCTCATGAAGTGGGTGATTTATTGTAATTGTTCAGAGAAGGAGAATGATTAGCAAACAAATTAACCTTTCGAATAACTTCAGTCAGCTTTTAATGACTTGCTCAAGTTCACTAATAATATTTCTATGGAAGTGAGCTGATGAAATCCAGAGGAAGAATATCTGTTTGATAGGAAGACAGAAATATGACTTTAGACTGCTTGAAGGCATTGGACCACCTACAGGCCCATTAGTTTAATTTATGTTCCACTCAGATGGTTGTTTGGGCTGAAAATTGTTTAATTACCTGGTGAACTGATGATCTGATGACCAAATTAATGATTTAGCAGAGAAAAAATGAAACTATCTTTGCATTGCACCTTAACCACGGCTGACATTTTCCATACATCCCCCGGATAATCGCTCCATTACACACGTTACATCTGTCAGTCACATCAACAAAATGAAAAAATCTGCTTCATATTGCTGAAATAAGCATTTAAGGTAGCGTAAACATTCTCACTAGTGAAGAAATATCCGGTTGCCATGTTGAATTATAGCTTCAAAAGAAATGTTATTTTAGGCACATGAGCAGATACATTTGCATTCAAAAAAATTGGGCTGAAGTACACTAATTATAAATACACTCACAGACTCACACAGCAGGACAGTTCTTCACAGACAAAATGCGACCTCCAGCTTTTTTGTATCTCTTTTCTGTGTTTTTTCCATCCGGTTCTCTTTTGCTGTGTCTGTGTCCCGCTGTCACTCTCACACTGTGAAGCTTATCTTTCTCCTTTCAGGATAATAGCATTATAGGAAAACTGAAAATAGAGCATTTGGAAATTGGTGTTTTTGAGAATGGACTGTGTCGGTCAACACAGCATTCAGGAGATTACAGTTGTTTGTCAACGTCTGGCAAGATGCGATAAACACAATCTGTGTGAGGTTTTATTGAATAATCATATGTGTGTGTGTGTGTGTTCCTATGTCTTTGTCTGTTTGTGTGTGCAATTAAAGCTATAACTTTTTACTTTTTTACGGGATGATAGCTGCAGTCGATTTCACTCGAGATGTTTTCTGCAGTCGGACTGAGCTTTTCTTATTTCAGCTGCCACGAAATGTGACGTGTCATGCAGGAATATCACTAAAAACATGGCCAAAAAAAATCATGTTGTTTAAACATTGACATTGACTGAGTTAAAATTTACCTCAATGCATATTGTCCATACACTAGAGTGCTGTAATGACTAGATCTATGACTGAGACCTTGTCAGGGATCAGTTGCTTTATTGGTATCAATGGGGTATCCTGGTGGCGTAGAAGTTAAAGATTCCATCTGTATAATCGCTACAGTGCAGGGTGTACCTGGATTAAGCCCATCCGTGACAATCGTCCTCTCTCCCTTGTCGTCTGTCAGCTCTTTGCAGCATACCAGATGTTTAAAACTCTTATTATAAACACATATTTTTACCTAGATTTAATAGTAAAAAGATGTTTCATCATAACATCTTTTGTGCAGTCTTTTTCCTCATAAAGGGACAGTTCACCTCAAAATAAAAATATGACTAGAGGTGTCTGCTTTGTCTCGAATATACTGGAACTGAATGGCTCTTTGCTTATTGTACTCAAAGCACCAAAAAAAAATAAATTAAAAACTCAACAGCAATGTCTCTTTCTAAGAAATCATGACCCAGTTATTCGATATAATCCACCGACCTTCTTGTGAGCAGTTTACCTTTAAGCAACACTGTAGCAGCTTAATTAAGTTTCGTCTGGCAGAAGCATTTTTGTAAATAACATAATTAGGCATAGATGATCAGTTTAATCAATCATTGTCAGAGGGTTTAGATGGAACCAGAACTTAAAACCTGAATTATCTTTATTTCTATACACGGCTTCAATGTATTAAACTATAATTGAACAGTGATTTGTCTTGTCTCAGAGATTTATTGACTGTGTCATACCTCAGTGGAAGAATAAAGCACAATGGCAAAGGCAATGGTAATGTTATTTATGTAGTAATTTCATTACAAGTAAACTCAATGTGCTTTTCATTGAAAGGCAGCATATAAAAACACAGGCAGAGAATAGAGACTTGACCATAAATCTCACTATGTATAAAATAAAAGCAGTGAGTTTATAGTCAGTCCTGTTTTTCTCTGTGTTTTTCATTAAAAAATGAGACTGTAAAAATCCAGAAGTCAGTCTTATAATAAATTAATGAAAAAACAAGCAAATAAAGCTGAGCATGAAGGTTTTGTCATGCTTTTCTCCAAGGCTCACACCCCCTCCCACCCTCTACCTTCGCTTTAGGGCTGGTTCGTTTTTAAGCCTTTCACTGAGCAATCAAAAGGGAAATGCCCTTGAAAACACACATGGACAAGATGTTGGAAAACAGTGGTGTGTGTATGTGGCTGAGCCTGAGGCTATTGAAACAAGCAAAATAGTATCCTACTCACTTTTCCCATGTAAAATGTTGTAATTGACAGTGTTGACGGTCGGTCCGAAGAGTCGGTTTATTGTATTGAGTTGTTTCACTGAGCCGGTCGAATCGAGTGGCAACACCAAATAAATCGGATCTTTGTCAACACTTACTGTTTTTCTTTCATTGTCTATTCCAGTATGACGCAAAGACATACCCTACGCTATTAAAACAAGACTAGGTGAAACCTAGTATATGGCTGGACCGCCATTATACTTAACAGGACAATAAAATTTTGACTTTGATACCAATACCCAGTTTAGTATCACGATACTCAATACCAAAATGATATTTGAGACTGAAATGATACTAGTTGGATACTCGATACCTAACAGGTCAGAATAACCCTGGACATACAGTCTGCCATGAGACCCACAGAGTGTACAAAATACATTTACAATAAAA
>JBBPCS010000393.1:4257250-4268045 GCA_037974645.1 Hollardia meadi
TGTGTGTGTGTGTGTGTGTGTGTGTGTGTGTGTGTGTGTGTGTGTGTGTGTGTGTGTGTGTGTGTGTGCGCGCACAACTGCCCTCTGTAACTGTAGAAAGTTTAAGTTTACCATCTTATTGAGAGGCCTGCAAAGGAATAGTTTGACATTTTGGGCAACACTTGCTTTCTTGCTGAGAGTTAGATGAGAATAGGACCTCTAACTCTGTCTATTTAACACATTATATATTAAATGACCTTCAAGGAGCCTGACTGCAAGCGCTTTTTTCAGATGCGGCGCTTTGGTTGCTATGATATGGAATATCAGCTGAAGTAATGGTTAATTGATGTGTTGCAAGTACCTAATTTCACAGATAGTTTTGTGTTATCAGCAATTAATGAATGTAAAAATATCGGCTCAAGGTAGAGTACTGGTCCTTGCTCTGGGTGAAGGGAAGGCTAAAGCACGAAGGGAGAGAGGAGGGATCTGCTGGTCTATGTTGGTTTATCAGATTTTGTGGGGGTGAAGAAACATTAGACATGAATAATTAGAGGCCATTAAGTTCTCCTCCCTTGTTGCTGTTGTTGTTCAGCACTTGTAGATTTAGGATGTGACAGTTGAGTAGTGCTCAGTGCACAATAAACGCTCAGCGCTTCACTTGAAGTGTAGTGTAAATTGGGGGCGGCTGTGGCTCAGGTGGTAGAGGAGGAAGGTCGGTGGTTCGATCCCCAGCCCCTGCAGTCTACATGTCGAAGTGTCCTTGACCAAGATACTGAACCTCAAATTGCTCCCCATGTGAGGGAATGGTTACCGCTCCTGATGAGCAGGTGGCGCCCTGCAAGGTAGTCACTGCCACCAGTGTATGAATGGGTGTGTGAAAGGGTGCAATGGATGTAGTCCATTTAGCATTTAAATACACATCACTCATTGCAAACAATTGAAAAAAAATTCCTGGCCGCAGGAAAAAAAACGCTTTATTGGATACGTTGGTTCTGGTTTCTTCCCGTTAAAGGGGAGTTTTTTCTTGCTGCTGTGTTTGCTCGTGGGGTGATTTTGGGTCTGTAAATTACTACAGTCTAAAACCTGCTGAATGAAAAGTGAAAAGTGCCTTGATATAACTTCTGTTGTGATTTGGCGCTATACAAATAAAGTTGACTTTGACTATTCTGAATAATTAATAAACTCAGCCATTTACTATAACTGAATGTAATTTGTGTAATTATAGGTTATTTTTCTCATCAAACATCTGGTTACATGCTGTAACAGACCAGCATAGAGCAGAGTAGAAGAGAAAACAGCTCTCCAAGCACACAGACAAAGCATCCTGAATAACAAACGCTCTGACAAGACACTCAATACAGAGTGACTCTTAGAAAAATGACAGTCCTCTGCAGATAGAGAGAGCAGTGAGGGTTAACAGATAATTACAATAGTAAGAGTTACAATCATGTCATGTGATCTTGTACTGCAATGCAGTTTAACAAATATTACTGGGACCGCTACAGAACATTGCAGATGAACATTTAAAGACCCCCTACACTCAAAAATGTGTTTTTCTAATGTTTACATCTCCTAAAATGTCTGACCTGGACTATACTGACTTGTATCTGTTTAAAGTTTGTCAATAGAAAAGTGTTTTCACATTGCTATACTGAAGGGGGAGATGTCTGTGCAATTCCTAAAAATATAAGATTCAAACGTACACCGGGCGAGCTAGATTTGGTACGAAAGCCAATCACTGTCTAATTAGCAAATAGCGTACTACTACTGCCAATGAGCCAGTTCCCAGGCAAACTTGGTTGGATATCAAGATGTGAACACACTGTAACATCATAGCAGATATTGTTGTACGTTTCACAACCACTAACGCTGTGTCGGCCAGTTACAAGCTAACAAACAACATAAAAAGATGCTAACTACCCTTACCATTCTGATACATCTGCTAGTCGTGCATTTTGGTTCACAACAGACTTTTATAGCAGACGTTATGGCTGAATCTCTCCCATGTTTCCTCTAACACTAGCCATCTTGATGCTTGCTGATCTTGCTGGTCAACCTAGCCCGGACGCAGGTGGGCGGGACACAAGACCTTTGATTCATAGATCCAGAATTTCTCAATGAGGGAGAAAGAGTAGATGTGCTTCCAGATGTGCTTTCAGGGTTTTTAAAACTTTTTAATGTTGGAAAACCATGTTACATATAATATTTGTCCTAGCAGAGTATTTGTATGTACTTTAGAAAGTGTCTGGAGGGGAACTTTAATATCCAGTTCACATTATAGACACTACCTACTCATGTTTTTAGCACATTCACCATACACGGTCCAGCCATATACTGTACTAGGTTTTGGCCTAGTCTTGTTATATTTCGTAAAGTTTGTTTTGTACAAATCACAATTTTGTCAAAACTAAATAGGTAAAAGAAAACAGAAATGTGTTTTCAAGGAAGGTGTTAACCTACAAGCTAGCAAGGCCAGCTAAAACCAGCCTTCTGACAGCTTCGGCTATGTTCGTCAGTCATGTGACCCTCACCATGCAACAAATTGTTGTTTTTCAACTTTTTGGGATGGGATAAACGAACGAGATATAAAGTGTTAATTAATGAGCTGTAGAGGTGCTGGTAGGCAGATTTTTTTTTTACATTTAGACAGAGCCAGGCTAGCTGTTTCCAGTCTTTGTGCTAAGGTAAGCTAACCAGCTGCTCAGTAGTATATCATGTATCAATAGTATATCAATAGTATTATCATGTTTAGCATACAGTGGTATCAATCTTCTTATCTCAGATTTTTTAAAAAGCAATTGAGCCTTTTTACCAAAATGTTCAACTGTTCCTTTGAGACATGACGCTACAACAGCGTCAAGTGGGCCAGCTCAAAATATATGACACCAGAACAAAATAACCCAGTAGCTGGCATGCCGAGCTATTGTTGAGATCCTAAACCAGAAAATGTTTTCCTGCGAGACCCTCGGTGGAATTAAAATAGCGCTTTACTTAGCCTGGAAATCAGGCTAATGAATATGTAAGGAGAACTGTCTTTGTCTCGCCCTCTAACTCTCTAAAATAAAAGTAAGACTAATAGATTTGAAATGATGCACACTGTAGCCTACAGTTTGAGTGTACATGCATCTGATGCTCTCTGTATGCATGTAAGGATTAATTTATTGCATTTAATCTCTGCTAGATTTCTCTTTTTTTCCACCAGTTCTCTTTCATTTCATTTTTCATATCAGTATACCATGCTCCCTCCATTTGTCAGTTTATTTCTCACATGTATATTTCTCACTCTATTTATCTATCCTCCATTTTTTCCCCCTACCATCCAGCCCTCATTTCAGTTTAAACCCGCTGCTTTTTCTCCTCTCCTTCCTCTTTCTCTTAAACTATTTCCCCTTCCTTTTAGATAGAGGTGCCAGTTCTAGGTAGAAGTCAGAGAACAAGTCATTCTTTTTATATCGAGATGCTTGACAACGTTTTCTTCCTGCTTCCCCTCACGCCTATAAAGCTGTTTTTGCTATGAGAAACACAGAAGGACAAAGGAATGCAGGGAGAGAGAGGAACGATCCTCACTAGTCAGTTCTGACAAGGCTCTGCAGACTCAGTGGTCCATGTCGGACTGAAGTGTCAACTCCAGTTGTACATCCAAGCATATCATTAAGAAAACGCCTTTTGTTAGAGTCAGTCGCCGCTGTCTTTTGAAACGGCTGTGCCTTGTCCTAACTGGCTGCACAAACTGATGCTACCACGAGGGTGACAGGAGAGTTTGTGTTGTGAATACGTACAGTATGAATCCCAGAGGTTGCATCACTGTCACTGAGCTAAAGCGCAGCACTGTGTGAATTATTTTTTTGCTAAAATCACAGCAGATTCTGATGTAACTGTTGAATCATAGCCAATGGGGAAGGACATTCCAGCGAAAATTCAAATAAACCGAGACAGAATGGAATATATATTACTGTCCACAGCACAATGCAATAGCACCACCTGTTGGTAAAGATCCACATCATGGAAAAGTGGCTGTGTACTTCATTTGAAACAATCCAACAGAAAAGGTTTCTTCTCTTGGATTATTGGGTGGGGGGCTTTGTCAAAGACAAACATCAGGATTTTTACATACTAACCCTTATTTAAACCCAAATAAGGGTTTTGTTATTAGCAATCATGCTGTAAATGGAGTTTTGGCACTTTATAATAACTTTCCCCGTGTTTGAGCACTTATTTATTTCTCTCTTTCTACTTAATTTTTCTGCGTTTATTCCATGTAAGAGTCTCTTGTGTATTTGGACCTCGAGATCTATGATTGTGAATTATGTTTCCCATGTGCTCTAGTGGTTCTCAGCCTGGAGGGTTGGGACTCCTGCAATTTGTCATATATTCAACAAAATGTCATATATTTTCATTTAATCTTTGTTTTTTTCTTGTAGATTACTGAATGATTTTTGCTGAACTTGTCACAGCTGGTAGACTAGCAACTGCACAGTACACACAAAGTGTTTTGTTTAAAGGGGTCATAAGCTAGGCTAGGCTAGGCTAAGGCTGCACTGTTCTATTTGATGACAGAAGCCTTAGCTTTGACATGTTAAAGAAATGCATGAATGTCTCAGTATTTTCTTGCACTTTATCATTGTGCTGTAACAGGAGGGATCCTCTCTAAAGAAAGACAATCCAACAGAAAACATATCCACAGTCAGTGCTGCAATTATCTGCATTTCCTAAAGAATATCCCTGTGCCCTGTGTAATCAGACACACAGACATGCACTGATATCAAGAATTTCACATTAAAAAAAAACAAGATTTTACTTTGAAGCGTATCATTTTTTAATCAATTTTTTTTTCATTGTCGCCCCATTTCCCTTTACTTCCCTGTACCTCTTTACCCCTCACTCCCACCTCTCTCTTTCTGCAGATTTAATAAAATACAGAACACGAAGAACACGATGAAGAAGGACGGCATCAGCTCTCTCACCTACAGACTGGTTCAGGTCAAGAGGTACCCTCTGTACACAAATATCTCTGTGGAGATCGGCAAACCACCGCCCCGGCCGTTCAAGGGCTAGAGAGAGAGAGAGAGGGGGAGGGAAGATGAGGGACAAAGATGGGAAGAAGAGCACTTATAAGAAAGGAACAAAGAGAACACATATCTGGATGTGGGAGTGATAGAGAGGAAAAAGTCACAAGCACATCATGGTCTCTTTCTCCCACTCTCTCTCTCTCTCTATTTTTTAAATTTCATTTCAGGACTCAGGCTCTTTCTTCCTACAACTTTTTTCAAGCAGCCGATGGCTTCACACCTCCTACCTTTACCAAGCAGTGACTTCAGAATGAAAGAGTGCAGACCGAAAGCTTGAATGTCAGTGGCTGACCAAAGGTTGGCGTCAAACATGGAAGCTGATACTTGGAGTCAGTCCGTTAACAATCGTTTGTAGACTGGAAGGCATCCAACAGCATTTCGACAGAGGACACAGACAGAATCTATTGTTTGAAACTGGATTGCTGGACTGCATCGAGTGGGATATCTTGGAATATTTGACCAAGATCATATAAGCAAAATGAAAAAAATTGGCTCTTTACAAAGACAATGCAAAGACAGGATAACTGCTGATTTTGAAATGAAATATCTGGAAAATAACCAACCTGGTGGAAAATGTTACTTTCCAAGAATTTGCAGAGATGTTCAACAGAACTGGGATTTCCATATGAGGCAAACTGTGACCAAATATTGTGACATGCGGTGACAGTCAATGGAATTGAATCTGACGGATTGCATATCAAAGAAATCCCTCTCCTATTTTGACAGATGGTGCGAATAGACGATTTAACATAGATGTTTTGTCAGGGAGTCACCTGTGTGGATCTAATTACTCAATCAAACCCTCCGGTATCAATTAATGAATGTGTATTGTGCCTGCATTTACAGCAGAAGACTGAAAACAGTGCTGGGACTCGCTGATATAACATGTTCATCAGCAGCAAGAAACTCCAGAGAACTCTCTTTTTGTTCTCTTTTTTTTAATATCGAAACTAAAAACAGAAATTGACTTATCGGAAGTGACGGAAAAGCTTTGCAACAAAAGTAAACACATTGAAGATATGCAAAGGTTTCTCTTGTGCTGAATGCAATGTGGTGGAACTACCTTGGGAACGCATTTGAAATCAAAATTGAGGAACCGAAGACAACAAAAGCCGAGATACTGACAGCCCAGTCATGATTATAACACCATGTGGCACATATTGGAGATTAGCTTCCTCACATTTTTTTTTTCACTCCACTTGAAGAGGTTTATTTAAGTAATCTGTGCTTTGAAGATACATTTCTGTCTCCACAAGATACAAATGGCATGAGGTTCATTATCTGATAAGATACATTAAAAATGAATTGGACGTCCACCATGTTTTCTGAACACATGGGGCACAGAGGGGTTAAACACCAGACATGAGCTGTCAGGATCCAGTCATGAATCGTGTTTTACAGGAAAAAGTGTCATGAATAAGAAAGCTCTTGTAACCTTCACAGACAAGACTAAGAAAAAAAACATGAATTTTAGAGGCCATTTTTGTAGCCAACAATGTAACCTGGAAGTCAGATTTTTGTTTTTAGTATCACAATTCATTAAAACTTCAAAGTGTAACTGTCATATTTTCAATCTTTGAGAATCAGGCCATCATATCCAGAAGGAGGAAATCACAAGGTGATAGTCTTCTGTTGGTGAATTTGAGCAGTTTGACTGACATCTCTTTTGCTGCTTCAGAGTTTATAATTACCGGCTGTAAGTTCTGCATTGGAATCTATTTTATAATACTTTCAGATTTCATAAATAATCCAAATAGTGTGAGTTTTTTTTTCCCATTGCTTTTAAGATTTTTAAACTGTTTCCGTCTCATGAGTTTCATGATTTCCTCTGTGTGAAAAAGGAACCAACAAAATCTTTGATCATGATTGCAGCACTCTTCTACCTTTGTTTTTGTTTTGTTTTTCCTTTTACTTTACTGTTGATGCCTAAACACCAAACTCATGCCTACAGACGGTATCTATACTAATGAGCAGGGAAGGTTATTTTTCATTGTAAAGCAAAGCATTGGTGCAAAATTAGCGCAATGAGCTCGTATTTATTTCAGTTGAATCATGAAAAGCCTATAAAACATTTCAAACCCATCTTTGAAAATTTAAAAAAGACAAACAATTTGTGTGCAGTGCTGGAACTGTTTAAATTGTGTGGCATTCTGAACAATTTGGGGCTTTTATTTTCATGAAAAATTGTGTATTTTTGGCCTCCTCTTTGGTCAGCCTTAAAGCGAAAATGTTGCCCATCTGTTTGGCTCTCCTTTATGTTTGCCTCAAGAAATGTTGGAAGGCCTAATTCCTCCTCTCTTCAACACAAACACAAACACACACATTCACAGTCTTCCCTTTTTTCTTTGCAGTGTGTCTTCTTTCATGGCCTTTTTCTTTCTTACTCTGCCAGTCCAGACTGTGTGTGTCAATGACACTGCTTTGTGGTGGGCCCACTTCAGGCACAGCTGTGTCTCACAAGAGTGCTTCTTCTTTCAATATATCGACGGGGCCTCTCTTTGTGTCTCTCAATCTGTGCCACTTACTGTATCTGTACTTTTTTCCCAATATGTGAATCCCTCTATCCCTTCCCATCTGATTATCCTTTTCCTTTTCAGCCTTTATCTTTTCTGTATTTTGATATTTGAGAATGGAGAACTCTCCCGGTGAACTGCAGTGTCCTCAGTGGGCAGACTACGTGTGAGTGGGTCAATACAAGCCCTTCTCTATATTGTTTACAGCTTACCCTGTGCAATACAACTGATCTCCCCCATCCTGCTTTAAAGTCATTGTTTTCAAGTGGGATATGAGGTGTTAACATATTTTAAAGGTTGGTTTCAGTCCATCTTTCCCAAATAGATTTCTTCATCTTTTGCCTCTAATTCACCTGTTGATTTAAAATCCTTATCATCAGTATGCGTACTGATGTGACAGAAAAAAATTCTAGTGTGATTTAGGGATTTTCTTTCATAACAATAGGTGAATTTTGAGAGATAACTTAAGAAAAAATGGTCAAAATTGAAGCAGCCCTATCAGGGCTTTTCCAGCTCTCTCCAACGCCACAGAAGATATTATGCAGCTGTTGTCAAAATATTACTCCTTATAACGAGTACACTGAACTGAACTGAACTTCATGCAGAAAATCTGTGGAGTGCCTATTGAAAGTTACAGCTGCATCAAGGCTACTCTGACAAATTACAGGCAGCCCTATCTGAGGTCAGTTACATGAAGAAAGTAGAGGCTGAGGAGTGACAGTTATTAGAGAAAATAAAGGATATAGCAGGAGAGGCATGGGCCCCAGCGTGTATACACAGTAACTTGCATACATGTAAAGATCAGCAACAGAAACTTCAGCAAAATTGGTGTTTGAAACATTTCCTTTGCTGTAGAATAAGAACAACCGTGAGGAGCGGTTGACGTTTCTCATTGGACTTTTGAAGCTGTTCCAGTTATCAAGCAAACCTCTGGTGGTTCAGTGTTTGAAACTTTTTCTTTTTTTTTTGAATACTCGTCTGCTGCAGAGAGCAGGCAGGACTTTCAGGCCTGTTGGGCATTTTTAAACATTTACTGTATCTCTAGCTATGTTTTTTTTTTTTTTTGTATGTTGAATGTTGAAAATGTTATATCTTATATAGAATGCATTATGTCATATCAAACCTACTTTTTCTATACAATCAATAAATCTGATGATTAAAGATTATATGATGATGTGATCAGTGGCTTACCCTGTGTGTACATGTGTTACTGTGATTGTTTTTTGTTTTTTTCTGTCAGGTTACGGAAGAAGTCAAACTCTGGTGGATGAATAGAAACTTCATAAGAAAATTCACCTGCAGACTCACATAAAAAAACTCACATAAGCCTTTTTACTCTTGTTTCTGAGTGGTAGAAGTAAGTTTGATGCTAAACTAAACTTAACTAAAATGCTATACCACCGTATAGATTATATTGCATTTGGCTTGACTCTCATTATCTCTTTTTCCTGTCCTTTCTACCACCTTCCAAATAGTATAGTATAGTATATATGCAGGGAGCAGAAAAACAAGGAAATCAAAGAGGATCCAAACTGTTCACAAAACAACACAGTTCTCAAATAAAATAAAAGACAAGCAACTCGAGAGCGAATTCTAACAGATATGAAAAGGTGTTTTAATTTGTAATATTTTACAAAATGTGTTCATAGAACCGGTGCATATTACTAATATGACATGACATCACATGATTTGTGGTTTATATCACTTCCCTTTTGTTTCAGGCAGTACATTGAAACTACAATTAGAAGAATAGTTTGACTTTTTGGGGTTTTTTTGCAGAGAATTGGATGAGAAGATTGACAACTCGCCCTTGTCCGTACAGTAAAGACAGACATGAGTATTTCCCTGTTTAAATAAAGGTAATGATGAAATATAAGGCTACAGCCAGCAGCTGGAAAGGTAACAAAATCCACCTTCCAACACCTCTGAAACTCACTTAATGATGTTCAATATCCTGTTTGTTTCATCTGTATATACACGTATAGCATAAAAGTGTAAAAGCCAGTGGAGATTCCAGGAAAGAACCTGTCTTGGCCAAGAAATAGTCCGACATATGAAGCAAGTAAATCCTCTTACTGTGTGGTTTTTGTCCAGAGTAAACAAACAACATATAAATTGTTTATTAGTGAGTTCTGAGGTGCTTGTTGGAGGATTTTGGTCACTTTGGTCAGAGCCAGGCTAGCTTTATGCTGAACTAAGCGAAGCAGCTGGTAGCTGTAGCTTATTATCTAGGAACAGACGTGAGAGTGATATCTCTCTTCTCATCGAACTCTCAGCAAGAAAGGGAATAAGCCTATTTCACAAAATGTCACACTGTTCGTTTATTCCGGAATTAAGATGATAGCTATGGAAGAGCAGCTTTCAGATCTTATTTAGTCTCATTCTTAGAAAATGCTGTATATAAATTAAGAGCATACTCATTCAAGTTTCCTGTTTTAAAAAAATTTAGAAGTTAACTTCATACCAAACCATGCATAAAGAAGCTTTTAGGGGATAATTACGACAGCAATGTAGTATGTCCTCAATTGTGATATACTACATGCAGCTGAATGTGGGGAGTCTTACATATGCAGTAGGGTAAAGATCATTATAGGCTCCAACACTGCACATTAACATATAACAAGACAATATTATTTTTGGTTTCATTCAAAGGTCCCTCATGATTAAAGTGGTACAATAGGCAGATAGGCTGCATATACACCTATGATGCTACATTTGCTACGTTTCATTATACACTAAAGATCACTCTAAAGAAAGTAAATGACAGCCGTGCACTTTGATAACAGATAACAAGGAATGCTGTGTCTGTGTAAGGTTACACATTTTTTTCTCTTGGAAAACTAATAAAGCAGTAAATTCAAGTTGTTGCTCCTTCAGTGCACATGAACACATAACGTTCCAAAAATGAAAGCCTGTACTCAAATATCCCCTGTGTCTACAACTACTGTACAGTCATATGCTAGGCCATAGTCTCATGACATTGCAATTCAATTAGCATGGGAACTGAACTGCAGAATTTATAGAACAGTAACAAATTGTTAATTGCTTTGCGAAGCCATTTCCTAGTCTAAATCACATCACAGCTGCGCGTGCATTTGGGTGCTGCATCAAATTGTGACAGGTCAATTACAATTTCTCATCGTCCAATCATGTCATTGGCTTTGTTATGTTACTTGTTGTTTCCCAAAGAAAGTGTCCAGAAATTTAAGAAAAAAAAAAAAAAAAAAAAAAATA
>JBBPCS010000393.1:4268145-4308145 GCA_037974645.1 Hollardia meadi
GTGTGTGTGTGTGTGTGTGTGTGTGTGTGTGTGTGTGTGTGTGTGTGTGTGTGTGTGTGTGTGTGTGTGTGCGCGCTTTAGAGTTGTTTTGGATTTCACTTCGCTGTCAGAGTGGTCACACATACTTCATCTGCAGCTCTGGAACAAAACACTGGGTTTGAATCCCACTGGGAAACAGACCAGAAATATATGTTTTACCTGTCAGTCACCAGACATGTGGTTATTCTTGTTTGTGTGTGTGTGTGTGTGCGTGCGTGCATGTGTCTGTGTGTGCACGCAATGGACTAGTCCAGACTCGACTAGTGCATGTGCTGGTGTAAAAGGAGGAGAGGAGGCTGCCAGTCACTCATAGCAAGCACATGAAGGCACAGTTTTCAATCAGGTCTTTGGTTTTGCAAGCTATGCACACACACACACACACACAGAGAGAGAGAGAGAAAGAGAGAGAGAGAGAGAGCGAGTATTATGGTTTTCATTTGCTCTGTATATAGATATTTGAGGTCAAATTATCATGGAACACTGCTGTTCAATCGTTTAGTGGTCACACATGCACGCACGTGCGCGCGCACACACACACACACATTCCTTTCCTGTTTCTCCTGCTGTTATTTTTATCCGTTTTCCTTGTTCCTTTGCTCTTTTGAACATGTTCAGTACATTTACCTCCTATTTTTCACTCCACTGAATGCATCATACTTTGGGACACAGTATGACACATTCAGTGTCGAGTACACTCAAGCTGCATTAGTAACACAAGCTCTGGCTTTTCCTGTTCTGTGGTTGTGTTTTCTACAGGGGAGTATTATACAAAAGTGTCAGAGTCGACGTGATAAGTTGGAACCCACACTTGCAGGTGACTCCATACATTGACTATTTTGTGTTTGCTGCCATCTGGTGGCACATTTTTGTGGCACATGATTTTTTTACAGCATGTGAGGACCATTCGGCTCTTTATCTCTCACATCCCATTTAATCTTTAGCTCACAGAATAAATTGATTGAAATGGGAATGCTTATAACTTTACCCACACTCCATTAGCTAGAGGGTGGAACTCTTTCTGAAATATATTTATGAATGAGCCACTGAGGACTGCAGCCAAATCCATCTACTCTGGGCCAAATGACAGTGAAACTAATTTGAGGACATTAGAGAGCAGTCTAAAACGGTAATTGAGTTTATTTTCAGAACTTGAAAATGAGCACTTTCTTTACTATGCACTGGCTTATCTTTTGATGGTTTTCTGTACTTAAATATCTGTTTCAATCATACTTCAGAGTGCTAGTCTCAGTATTTTCAGTCTTTTTTCTCAAATCCCAATACGGTTGTACTTGTGTATGTGCAGAGTTGAGAGAGCTTAGAGGGGCTATACAAATGGACTTGGAGCTCTATCCCTCTTCGCTTGCTGCTTCACCACCAGCATCATCCATTCTCCCTTTGAAAGAATCGAAAAACAGGTCCAGGTTAGTATGTTTTGCTGTTATGACCCCCCAGAAAGGCTTCATTTTTAAGTGGGCAATAACACCATTCACTGAGTTGTAAAGTAGCAGAAAAATAATTATTTTATTTAAATCATTATCATTATCAATCATCAATAAATGTGACCCGAATTAACACAAAATGAAAAAGGAATGACAGGACTGGAAAAGAAAGGGAAGCCACTCAGGCGCTCCCCCTAACCCTTCCCCATCAAGCCTGACCACAAAGTGTACCAGACACTTCACATAATACACTTTACAACTAGAAGAGATACACATTATGACCAGCAGGGGTAGTTTGTGCCTTCTCATTCCATTCAAGCTTTCTCAATTTATGCACAGTGTTACTCCTAATTTTTACTGTACTTTGTTTCATTTTTGTCACGCAAGAAAATCTTTTTTTAATCTGATTCCCATTCTGATTCCTTTCCCCCAGGCTGCCAGCAGGACAAAGGGTCTCTGAGGAGACTCTGCAAACTTTAAGCGCAACTTTAAGACCACGTCCACCTTCTCCTCTGTGCCATACCATACCCAGGCCACCGTCCAGCAGGCCTTCTAAGACCTCTGCATCACGTGCACGAATTATTAGTTCTTCACTGTCTCGGATTCATGGACAGCACATAGGTAAAGCCTCCACTGTACCTGAAACAACACAAACGCCTGTGTGCAACAGGATCACCTCTTCTGGGCATGCAAACAGCCACTTCAGTGCTTCATTACCACGGCCTGCCAGTGACCAGGTTATGGTTAAAACTACACACCACTGCAGTCCCTCTCCAGAGACTCATAGTGCTGGTCTCCACTGCAGGACCCCGACTCGTAGCCGTAGTTTTCAAATAAACACCGCAAGAATATCAGCCATCCACGAATCCCATCTATCATCCCATCACAGCATTCACAGCCCAGGTAGAAAGTGTGATTTGTCACCACAGAGAAGAGAGGAGAGAAAAGGCAGTCAAGTCTGGAGGTCAAGAAACATCAGTACTATCACCGCACTCACTCCTGCTCTCAGCCCTCACGACGATGCAGGCAGTTACAGCAGCAATCGCAATGGCCACTCTGTGTCAACAACAGGGAAATCAAAGACACAAAACAGTGCAACAGTACCCGTGGAGGTGGTTTAGTGTCAGCCACAGGGCAGGCACATAATGACAGAAGGGAGAGGACCTCCAAGAATTTTCAATCTTGTGTTGGCAGGAGGAACAGCAACGCTGGCATTGATAGAAATAAAAATGGTCATCTTGGGAGGGATGTTACCCAACAGTAAAAGCTTTGTAAGCACTGTTTGATAGATCGCTCCTCACATCATCCAGAAAGCAGTGATAATACACAGGAGCTATGCCTGGTCCTCACTGGGTTTCTCTATACAGCATGGATTAAAATGTGCTTAAACTCTGTTATCCACTGACAAAGAAAATGACTTGAGTGTGTGTTAGTTTGCAGTGATTAAATATTTCTTTGAAAAATGTGTGTTGTTAAGAAGGTAACAGCCGGTGCTTACTTACGTAAAAATAGCAATGGAACAGTGATAAAATACTCTGTTACAACAATAAAAGTACAAGTCAAGCATTCAAAATGTAAATTGAAGTAACACAAGTAAAAAGCAGGTACTCATTATGGAGAATGGCCCATTACAGAATCATATACTGTATGTTATATTAAGGTGCTATATTATGTGCTCATCAGTGATCACTTTAATGTTGCAGCTGGTCGAATTGGAGTGAATTTCAACTACTTTAAATGCTGCCAGCTTAATCTACAATGATATATCGGAATTTATTAGTTGATTTATATTTTGCATTAATAATGTAAATCTGCAAAGTAACTGAAGCTCTCAAATAAATGTGGAATAAATAGCACGATAGCATATTTGCCTCCCAAATGTGCTGGGGTAGAATTATTTAGTAGCATGAAGTTTTCATCACAAATTATTATTATTAATTATTCGCCCATTCAGCCCTACGTCACGTCCAAAGTTCCTGATCGGTCTCTGTGCTCCTTGAATGTGCTCTATAGAGCATGCGCTGGAGAGGGATCCATGTGATCTACTGTGACCAAATGAGAGGAAGTGAACCACTCCTGTCCTTCAATTAAATTTCCTTGAATTTGGAAAAAAAAGAAAAGAAATGCATTATATGCCCACATACAACACTAAAGGAAAATTTCTAATGATAAAAACGGATTTCTTCAAACACAAATCCCAATTTTTTCCCGCTTTCTTCCTGATTAAACGTCGAGGATACCCGCGTCAGTAACGCTTTTATTTTGACGGCTGTAGCCGGAAGTGCTTAAGCGAGTATTTAAACTTGACGCTTGAAATCCCCTCGAGTCTCAATCTATGGATTGGGTGAAATCGACTCGATCAATTTGAGTGACAACAGGAGAACTCAGACAGCAGGTGAGTGTTACTGGGTCTCTGTAAAAAGTTTATATTAAAATGTCTTTCCTTTATCCGTTCGTCGACTTTCGCCATAAAGTAACTAAAAAATATTATACCAACTTCTCAAGAGATACTACGACCCCAGACATGCCAGCAATAATGGGAACGTTAGCTTCAATTCCAAATAACAATTTTACAATACTTTCAACTTCTTGTGAGTGAAATTTCTGACAAAACATTACTCGGACTGCGGCATTAACTGGACAAAATGTTGTAATTTCTTGTTCACTACTTCTACAGTCATGGCACCGATTTCTACATTAGATTTAACTACGATTTTATGTAACAGTTAGCTAGCAATAAACTCAGAGTTAGCCTAGCCTTGGTAACTTCAGTAGGTAGTAAATGTGGTTATATTTTCATTTACTTTCAGCAAATCATGAGATTGAGACATGCCGTTTTTGTAGAGGTAGGTTGCCTTTCCTGCAGAACCTGTTTTTACCTGTTGTCACCTGATAAATCGTTTTACGTGTATCCTGAAAAGTGGGAACACTGAAGCAACTTTTGAATCCATCGCTTGGTTTTATCTTTATCTCCACTATGGGCCGCAGGCACCCAGGATTAAGCCTATTAAAACACACCAACATACTGCAGGTTTTGGTGGTTAAACACCACTCACATCAACATCACTCTTGCTACTAAGAGGTGCATAAATACCTGTTTCCCATAGAAACCCTCACTTAGTGCTGCCTGTCAAAAAAGCAACACATCAGGAAAAGCACTGATCCCGACTAAAGGAGGACGATAACCAGATATTTGGAACCAATATAGTGTACATTTGCAGTAAAAAAAGTAGAATAACAAATGATGGAATGTAACGAGGTAAAACTATTCAAATACAGTACTTAAGTACAATTTTGAGGTACTTGTACTTGAGTATTTCAATTTTCTGACATTTTCTCTGGTCATTTCTATAGTATAGACAGCCCAGTTTAAGACAATCTTTCCAGTAGTTAGACATACAACTCCATTTCCAAAAGTTGGGATCTTAAATTAAAACATTAATAAAACGGTATGTGATAATTTCCTAATCCTTTTAACATTCAAATTAAATGAAAACAGTACAAAGGCAATATATTAAATGTATCTCATCAACTTCATTGATTTTTGTAAATATATGCTTATTCTGAATTTTATGCCAGCAACACATTTTAAACAAGTTGGGGATGGGGGCAACAAAAGACTGGGAAAGTTGTGGAATGCTCATAAACACCTGATTAGAACATTCCACAGGTAAAGAGGTTAATTGGTAACAGGTGAGTGTATTATGATTGAGTATGAAAGGGGCATCCTCAAAAGGCTCAGTCCTTCACAAGCAAGGATGGGGAGAGGTTCACCACTTTGTGAAAAACAAATAGTCCAACAGTTTAAGAACGTTTCTCAATGCACAACTGCAAAGAATTTGGGGATTTCACCATCTTCAGCCCATAATATCATCAAAAGATTCAGAGAATCTGGAGAAATATGTGCGCGTAAGGAGCAAGGACGAAAACCAACATTGAATGCTATTGACCTTCGATCCCTCAGGCGGCATGAAAATCGACATGATTCTATGAAGGATATCACTACATGGGCTCGGGAACACTTTGGAAAACCATTGTCAGTAAACGCATTTCGTCGCTGCATCTACAAATGCAAGTTAAGACTCTACCATGCAAAGCGCAAGCCATATATAAATAACATCCAGAAATGCTGCCGACTTCTCGGGGCCCGAGCTCATCTGAGATGGGCTGATGGAAAGTGGAAAAGTGTCCTTTGGTCTGACTGATTAGTTTTTAGAAATTATGGACGTGGTGTCCTTCGGGCTAAAGAGGAAAAGGACCATCCACATTGTTACCAGCGCAAAGTTCAAAAGCCAGCATCTGTGATGGTATGGGGTTGTGTTAGTGCCCATGGCATGGGTAACTTGCACATCTGTGACGGCACCATTAATGCTGAGAAGTACATACTGGTTTTAGAACAACGTATGCTGCCATCCAGACTTTTTCAGGGACGTCCGGACTTATTCCAGCAGGAGAATGCCAAGCCACATTCTGTGCGCCTTACAACAGCGTGGCTTCGGAATAAAAGAGTGGGGGTACAAGACTGGCCTGCCTGCAGTCCAGACCTGTCCCCCATTGAAAATGTGTGGCGCATTATGAAGTGCAAAATACTATAACGGAGACCACAGACTGTTGTGCAACTTAAGTCATATATCAGGCAAGAAAGGGACAGAATTCCACTTTCAGAACTTCAATAATTAGTGTCCTCTCTTCTCAAACACTTACTGGGTGTTGTTAAAAGAAAAGGTGATGTAACACGATGGTAAACATGCTCCATGTCCCAATTTTTTTTGACACGTTGCAGGCATCAAATTCAGAATGAGCGTTTATTTATAAAAAACAATACAATTTATCAGGTTAAACATTAGATATCTTGTCTTTGTACTGTAATCAATTACATTAAGGTTAAAAAGGGTTTGCAAATTTCATTGCATTATGTTATTGACATTTTACATAATGTCCCAACTTTTTTGGAATTAGGGTTGTACATCTTACTTCAGCTTGACTTCTTTACATCCCCTGTACACAAAGTAACCCCACTGCATTCCGATGCTTGTGTACTGTATTTCCGTTCCCTAGAGAGATGTGGTGGGTGTTGTGTGTGCTCGCAGCCTTGCTGGCGCTCTTCTGCAGTCTGGATGTATGGTACTTCCTGCGGGCAGCTGTTGTGATTCTACGGGCCTGGTTCCAGCCTCCTGTCTGGGATGTCACAGCAGAGCAGACCCTTACAAGCCGGGTCACTCCCCACGACATCGACATGTGCCACATGAACAATGCTCGTTACCTCCGTGAGTGTGACTTTGCCCGCTTCTCTCTCTACACACGTAACGGTGTGTTCAAGGCACTGCGAGCACTTGGAGCTTCAATGGTCGTGGGGGCCACCACCATTCGCTACCGCAGGGCTCTGTGTATAGGGGAGGGGTATGAGCTGCGGAGTCGCATCGTCACTTGGGATGACAAAGCCTTTTTCCTGGAGCAGAGATTTGTGTCAAAAAAAGATGGATTGGTTTGCGCCGTCATGTACTGCAAGCAGAGTGTCATACGCAGTAGCCCAGACAAGATCATGCTGCACCTGTGTAAACGGAAGGTAAGGAACTGATGTTTCAACACACATGCACATTTTACACCAGAAATGTAATATAAAAAAAGGCATTTTATAATCGATGAACATTGAGTTTATGGTTTGCTCCTTGCAGGTGGAGTGCCCTGAGTTTCCAGAGGACCTTCAGCACTGGGTCAACTTCATCTCCTCCAGCAGCCAGGCCCTCAGGGCCGAGAGTGGACTAGACGAAAAGAACAAATAAGGGATTGTATGGACAGCTATTAAGACTTTTTGTATCCAATCTAATTTACCAGCTCTGGATTAAAATGCCCTCTGAGAGAGACATACTGTATGTACGCAGTTCACAATTACTTGCCTTAAACACACTTGTGCCTACACTTCTGAAAAGGAGCTTCGCTGAGACCCCATCACTTAGTTATGTCAACACTGAAAGAGCTAGCACACCACATTGTTTGACCAGGCTGAAAATGATAATGAGAAAGTAATATGATGTATGTATGAAGTATTTCCCCTTGTAATAGGCGGCAATAAAATAAATACATTTTCAAGTCCTATTGATGCCCTTTGTTTGAACACTATGTTTATACTATTTAAACTTAAGGCAAGAAATAAAAGTTCAGATTTAGTGAGTGAATTTTACACTAGAAGGAATGTAAATATACAGAGTATGTGTAGGTTTTTACTGATGAATCAAAATATCCATGAACAGTCTTAGCCACAGAAGTGAGACATGCAAACCAACTACAAATTTCTTAAGTGTGTATACTGTTCAGTCGTATGACAGTTTGATGGCTTTAGAAATGGCTGAACAAATCCAACCAAACAAAGATCTAGTCTGTGGAGACCCTGCTGTGTTCAGTCAGGCCAGAGATGCTCTATCTGATCAGATGCATCCAGTGAACAAGGCACTGAGGTCACATTCATTTTGGTTCCTGCTCATATGGGCATTCTGGGTAATTAGCGAGTGGACAAACAAGCCAAACAATCTGTTTAACAATAAAACGGATGTCCATATATATTATTATTGTTACATTGACATTGCACATACATAGTTTCTGGGTGTATACATGAAGGCTATTGGGTATACAAATAACTGTATATATTTTATTTTATTTGTTTTGTTTCATTGTATTTTCTTCTAATTTAAATGTTTATGTACTGCATATCTTCTATGTATGTCAGGCATTAGGGGGCTCCAACCTAGATTTCACTGCATAACCATGAGTTGTAAAATGACAAACTTAAAAGTTTTGATCAAACTTACAAAGTGAGAGGGACATGATATTGTATGGAAGAAAATAGAGTGGCATCAGCACTGGAATCAGTAGACGGCGTACATTCAATGCACAACAGAGTGCGTTGTGAGAAATATGGGACGAATACGAAGGAGATAATGACCGTGTGTGAGAGTTAATTATCTCCATAAGGTGGCAGTGATGCGACACTGAGGATGCCAGCTGCCTGTAAACCTCAAAGAAGAAGAACCACTTGTCATCACACACCCGGAAGTCGTGTTCATTCATTCTACCGGTTTCTTCAAGTTACATCGCATTCCATGGTAGCACTCTTTAGGACGCACAGTAAGTTTTACATCCATAAAACAATAGGTCTACTGTACCTGTGGTTAGAAATTAGATGTCGTCATTGGTGAAACTTTAAAAATTCTAACCACTCGTAAATGTAAGGTCTCTATTTTGCCAAAGCCAGCAACGACTGGTAGATAGCAGCTAAGCTAACAGATTTGGCTGTCACAGCAGGTTGCGCCTCGTTCATTTGAATGCAGCAGCTTTCTATTCCTCTCAAGGTTGAAGTAGGTAATAATGGGAATATGTTGCTTCTGTATTTCTTTTAGCTATACTATTATAACTAAAAAGCTCTAAACTTGTTTTTTCTACCCTTATGCACTGACATTGATGAGGTCAAAGGAGTATTTGCTGTGTGGGCATGGATTTTAGAAAACACAAGCGCCTTTATGTAAGACTTTGTCATAAATGATGCTGAATATGTCACATGGATATGCTGTTGTATTGTGTAGCTTGTAATTTCCTTTGAAATGTACCAGTTTTGATTCTTGTCATTAATATTTGGACTGTTGTTCCAGAGAGATGTTGCTGCTGCTGCTGGGTGCCGTCCTCCTGCTCTTCTGCAGTCTGGATGTATGGTACTTCCTACGGGGGGCCCAGGTGTTCATCGAGTCGTGGTTTCAACCCCGAATATGGGACATTCTAGCTGAGCAGAGCATCGATGGCATGGTCCTTCCACATGATTTGGACTACATGGGCCACATGAACAACTCCCGATACCTAAGGGAGTGTGACTTTGCCCGCTTTCACCACTACATGCGGAACGGGCTGTTCATGGCCTCACGCAAACTGGGGGCCAAAATGGTGGTAGGGGCCTCCACCATCCGGTATCGGCGCTCGCTGGCCTTCCGTGAGGCATTTGAGATCCGAACCAAAATACTGGGATGGGATGAGAAGGCGTTTTACTTGGAGCAGCGCTTTGTGTCCAAGAAAGATGGTTTTGTCTCTGCAGTCATGCTCTGCAGGCAGAATGTGGTGCGCTGCAGCCCAGAGACCATCATTGAGTTTGTCTGCAAAAGGAAGGTGAGGAATAGCTGGAGATGGAGAAAAGTTTTGGTATAAGTGTGGTAAAGTGACAATTATTTTCATAATATTGTCTCCATTAACCATTTTGTAAAATGATACTGATATATGCTATTTACAATTTCTTAAAGCCCAAGGTGATGTTATTAGATTATTGGTTTTCCTTCAACAACATTCAAAAAGAGAAATATTCTGTTTACTGTTGAATAAGACAAAGAAAAGTTAGTTGAGAAAGGACTTTAAGGAATAATCGATGATTAGAATGGTTGGCAGTTATTTTTCTGTTTTTCAGCACTGCTCTTTGCTCTAAAAAATAGTGAAAAATGTCCGTAATGTTTATAAAAACCAAGGTGATCAAAAAGTTACGTTGTGTACAACCAGCAGTCCAAAGATGGTCTGTTTTCTATCACTCAAGACAAAGAAAACCATCAAATCCTAACATTTTGAGAAGCTGGAACCTGCAAATGTTCTGTGTTTTTCTTGAAAGAAAAAAACTTTCACTGATTATCAAAAATGTTGCCAATTAATTCTAGACTGTGACTGTGGCTTTTATCTACCTCAGCACTCTACTAATTTTGTCTTTGTGTACAGATCGAGTGCCCCGAGTTTCCCGAGGACCTCAAACACTGGATTAGCTTTATCTCAGCCAGCAGCCAGGCCCTGAGAGCAGAGAGTGGACTGGAAGACAAGAGCAAGTGAAGCAACACCATGCATCATGAGTGTAGACCCACATATCATTTGCATTGCACGCACATAAACAGTATACAGACATGCACAAAAACACTTAAACATCGTAGAGAGGTTTTAGTTGACTTAGAATATTCCATTTATCTTTTGGGGTCAATCCTACCTGCTGTGTATTTTTGTATGATGTACATAAATACTGAACTTGGGACAAAGAATATGAAAACTTGAACTGTAAGGTATTCCATGTTTTAAATGCACTTGTGAATACACTGGGGTCATATTGAAAGTTGTTCTCTAAGAAGAAAGTGATAAAAATGAATAGACTGGCTTTAGAAATCTTCCTTTTAATTTAGCAAACTTCTCTCACTCCATATAAGCATGTAGAGAAAAAAAAGTAAAATCTTCCACTGACATCAGTACATATTTTGAAGCAAACTGAACAGATTTTTTTGTGCCTGTTTCTCTTGATTGGCCGAACAATTTCAGAGAACTCTTACGTAAAAATGTGGGTGTGATTATTTAATTCTCCCATAAGCATTTTGCACAAAGTGTAACCGAAGTAAGTAAAACAAACTGGATTCTTGGGAACAATATGATGGAATATTTGATTTTGAAGGATCCTTTTATCAGTACAGTCTTGCTCTTTTGCTGAATTTTCAACACATACATTTAAAGGATGGGCTTCTGGAATTACTATTGACTGGAATTAGATGTAATATCAAGATAAGAAACTGGTTAAATCTAAATTAACAGAAAATGCTACAATGAGGTTGCAGGCGACTTTTCATAGCCTGCAACACACGATAAAAAAATGCGTTGTTAGAAAGAGGTTTGGTTTTATTGAGACAGTCTTCTGAAATCTGGGACCTTCCCTTTCAAAAGCAAAGCTTTAATTTGTGACCAAAGTAATGTATTCTATATAAACAGGAAACAATGTCAATTTAGAAAGATGTACTGTATGTCTAACCTGTTCTTTACGTCAAGGCTTTGACAAATCCTGTTCGATTAATTTAGATTTTGAGGATATCCATTGTCCTTTTATTTTCCACTTATATTATTTATGATCTGTTTAAATTGTTGAATGTATCAACCTTTATTTATTGTGTTATTTATGTAAAGGCATTTTAAATTAAAAATGCATTGGAGACTATGCTTGGGCGATCAAGTGTGACTTTTAAGTGCTTGTTATTCAGCTTGAGCGACTAATGTACTGCGATTTGTGGCCCTATACTGTATTACTAAGGTACAAATACTATATTGAAGACCAGTATTTGTACTCTGAGACACTACTGGATATGTGACCACTGCAGTCAAGTATGTGCTACAGAAACTCAACAAAATGAAACCTGTCTATGAAATACAAATAGCTCTATGCGATTGTTTAAAAAAAATCTGGGTTGAAGAGTTTGTTCCTTGTCATTCAGAGTTGGTAAAACTGGATCTCAGTGCCCTGTTGCCTTCCTTTAGATAAACTTACGGTGGCAGAGAAAGCTCAAAACACACGGCAACTTAAGAAAACACATGCAAATTAAGAAAATATATGTTCAGCAATTTGACATCATGTGTGCTGCAAACACAACACAACTAAACAGAGAAACGCGTTGATAATAAAAAACAAAAAAAACAAGCTGCAAACACTCACAACACAACCAAATAGAGAAACGCATCGCAAACACTCACAACACAACCAAATAGAGAAGGTCAATGCAAATACAAAAACGCCCTGCAAACACAAACACGATCAAACCGAGAAACGCACTGCACATAGCACAGATGACAACAGGTATGGATATTTCTGTGGGACACCCGTGTTTTACGAAAATGTTTTTTTTTTCTCTTTATTTTAAAAAATGTAAATAATGTACTTTTGCACAACATTCATCTGAAAGCTATAGTTATTAGAGCCATTTGCAGATTAAAATGTTATATTGGAAAACATTGTCATACTACCAAAAATTCTAGTAAAGAAAAATAGTGTCTAGATCATCTACATTACAAATGATTGTTATATGTTATTTCATCAATAAAATAATCAATAATCCTATCTCTGATAGGTTTATCTCTGCTGCAAGTGCATTTTGCTGATAATACATTTGTTAACTTAGTTTGAATTTAACTCCAATCATACATCCAAATCCTTCAAAATAAAAGCACAATCTCCACAAATCTTAACTACAAAGAATATATTAATATCAATATTTAACATTAAATAACATTCCAAGTATCTTATTTAGAGCCTGTATGCGGGGGAAAAATATGCTTGTTTTTGTATTTTAATTTTTGACTCAATTTATTTGGTTTTATTGTGTTGTAATAATATATACACATAATACATTGCTGGAAATTTACTGTGAACAAGTACATGTACACACATACTGTATTTCCCGTTTTGCTGTACTTGAACTTAACTTAGCCACCTCTTCACTACATTACAAAGTGAAATATTGTACTCAAATGTTTGAAAAATATATAAAATGTTTTTCAATTATAATGAATTTAACAGAACATAATGAGTGGTTATCGATTAAACTACCCAACAGTGTGTAAAGTAATTAATATTAGCTCCATCTTGACCAGTTACAACATAAAGATACTGCCTACACATTTTAAGTAACCTTAAGTACCTGTTGTCATTAAACAGACCACAAAATGGGCCATTTATTAGTTTCAGTACATTTTGCTGATAATAACTCTGCTTTTCAATGGAGGCAGAAGTTTTTCTAGTATTGTACTTATAATTTTAATTTTAAATCACCAAAAATTACCTTCATAAAAATAAACCTCACGTACCCTTTGATTTTTAAATGTTTTAAATTTAGTGATAGTGGTGATTGAATTTGTAATACCATTTAATTTACATTATTTGGAAATTCAGTGTTTTTTAAAAATTAAAGCCCCAGCTACAGTTTCCGGTGACGTCTCTCTCGCCACGCCCCCTCCCTTTCACTTCCTGTAAACAAAGCAGCAGCTGTCTGTCAGATTCCTGCGCTTTCGCTCATTTTCTACGAGCCCTTTCGTGTTCTCGACGATGGCTCACGCCGGAGTGGTTCTGGACAAGGACCAGTTCAACTGCTCGATATGTCTGGACGTCCTGAGAGACCCCGTGACCATCCCGTGCGGACACAGCTACTGCTCACACTGTATAAAGAACTACTGGGACCAGGACGACTACCTGGGGGTCTTCGTCTGCCCTCAATGCAGGCAGAACTTCAATCCGAGGCCGCTGCTCGCCAGAAACACAATGTTGGCTGACGTGGTGGAGAAATTCAAAAAGACTGGACTCCAAGAGGCCACGACGCCTTCAAACCAAAGTTTTGCCGAGGCCGACGACGTGGAGTGCGACGTCTGCACCGGGAGGAAAAACAAAGCTGTGAAATCTTGTCTGGTGTGTTTGGCCTCTTACTGCGAGGTCCACGTCCAGCCTCACTACCAATCTGCTGCTTTCAAGAAACACAAGCTGGTGTCGGCCTCCAAAAGACTCCAGGAGACGGTTTGTGGCCGACACGACAAGCTGCTGGAGGTGTACTGTCGCACCGACAGGCAGTGTATCTGTTGCCTGTGTCTGACTGACGAACACAAAGGACACGACACGGTGCTGGCTGAGGCAGAAATACAACAGAAGCAGGTAATCAAATCATCTGATTGAGCCAAGACAAGGCTGGAATGTAACTCAACTACTGTACTTTAGTAGCCTACAAACGTGAGGTACTGCATTTGTGCTTTACTTTTGTCACTTTTCTTCTACTCCACTAAATTTTCTCCAGTTTTCACAACTAAAATTAAGTTATCACAAATCTATCAAAGGGCCACAGTCTTAGGTTTGATACTTTTAAGTACAGTGGGGTTATTTTTATGTATCTGGTCTGGTCTTTTCTGTTAGAAATAGAAGAAAGGTTTCACAAATCTGAAATTTCCTATCCTGTTTCACAACTTTACGTGATGTAACAACTGTGAATGGGCCCATACTTTACCTTTAAGTTTAAGTGATGGGGGCAGATGACGGACACCTAATGTGTTTTTCCTCAGAGGCAGCTTGGTGACATGAAGCAGAGCTCTCAGATGAGAATTCATCAACGAGAAAAGGAGGCCCAGGAGCTGAGACAAGCCATTTTCTCTCTCACTGTAAGTGCCAACACCCAGTTAAATGAGGAAAGCATCTCACCTCTTCCGGAGTCGTAAATTTACCATGTGGTCACCCTTCAAAATCAAGAATTCAATGATGCATCCTCTTGTAGCACCATTTCTCTCTCTGTGACAGTCTGCTGTCTAAGTCTGCTATGTGTTGCTTTGGGTCTCCCTCTAGCGCTCTGCTCGGGCAGCAGCCGAGGAGAGCGACGCCGTCTTTACCGAACTGATTCGCTCGATCGAGGTGAAGCGCTTTGAGGTGAGGGAGCTGATGAAAGCCCAGGAAAAGACGGCCGTCAGTCAGGCTGAGCAGCTGCTGGAGAAGATCCAGAAGGAGATTACTGAGCTGAAGATGAACGAGGCCGAATTGGACAAACTTTCCCACTCTGAGGACCAGGTTCATTTCCTTCAGGTAGTACTGCTCAGATTTTTTCCAGTTTCCAGGACAGTAATTCGCCCGACACACCTCAAACTGTTGGTCTCGCTTGGTTTGTCACTCCAGAGTTGCCAGTGTCTCCAAGCTCCACCTGTGCTGTCAGCATTGCCTCCAGTCACCTCTGACCCCAGCCTCTCCTTTGGCCCAGTGATGACAGCTGTGTCAGATTTTAAAGGACTCCTGCAGGAGGTCTGCCAGGAAGGATTTGTCTGCATCTATGAAAGAGGTAGACATAAAATGCGAATGGTCAAATTACTGTTTTGAATGTGGTGCAAACTATTCCGTCAACTCTACTTTATGTGATTTCTCTCTCTTCTAGTGAGAGATGTAGTAATTGTAGGAGAACCAAATCCTGCTGAACAGCTACACACAACACAGCCCAGTGATGTTCAAGCAGCTGTGCTAATGGAAGCAGCGCTGGGTGAGTCTATAAATCTGTTCAGACTCGTTTTAAATGTATGATTTGGATGTGTCGGTCACAAAGTGAGTGCTTTAATTACACGTGTTTAAAAAAAAAAAGACAAAACCTTTAGTAGTCAGGGATGCATTTGCCAGCTTAAACAGCTCAACGTGAATGTAAACACATATTATTTAACTTTGTAGGATTTATGACTTATTTTGTAATTGGGTCTCTCTTTTTTGAGCTTCTTTTCCCCATTAAAGGTGTTTTTGTGGGAGGTTTTCTTTTCCGAATCGAATATCTGAGGATAGAGGATGGCATCCGTTGGACAGACTGTAAAGTCTTTTAAGGCAAATTTATGATTTTCGGTTATATAAATCAAATGGACTTGGCTTCAACTAACAGTTTCATTATCGATAAATCTGCACATTATTTTGCTATTAATTGATGAGCCCTTTAGTCTGTAAAACAGAATACTGCAAAATGTCCATCTCAGCTTCCCAGAGTCCAAGGTGGCGTCTTGCTTGTTTTGTCCAAGCAACTATCCAAAGCCCAAACGTATTAAATTTACAATGACATGAAACAAAGAAAAGCAGCAAATATTCAAATTGGAGAATATTAAATGAGAGAACATTTGGCAAATTTTGCATGAAAAATAACCGTAACGATTAATCAACTAATGAAATAGTTGCCGATTATTTTTCTGTTGATCAACTAATCGACTGGATCTAGATACAATCTAGATGAACTGAATCTGGATGTCTGAATATGAGATACTGGGGCAGCATGTTATGTACATGTATGTAAACATGTATGTTCTACCTAGCTTTAAAAACTAGTTTAAAGAAAGCAGTTTGTCAATTCTGATTATCAATAACTGACAAAAGCGGTGAAGTTTTGAAAAAGCTTCTGAATGAAATAAAAAACATTAATGACATGCGCTGACTGAGCATTTAGACCAGTTAAGATCCATTCAAACTGAATTTAAATCCTGTTTAAATGTCTCGCACACAGCTTTAACCCGAGCTCTTCAGATCTCATTGGAGCTGCCCTAATCTCAGGCTTAATGACTCTTTGTTCAGGCTCTCTGCAGGTCTTGAAAAGTCTGAAAAAGCACAGATGTCAGTTTCCTCAAAAACCCTGAAGAAGATATAAAATGTATTTATTTGATTTACAAAAGGTCTTAAATATTTGGTTCTAGTAATATTGATTTTAAAAATTTCCAGTACTTTTGTTCCAGACCTCTGACCTTCTGTAAAATACATATGTGGACTTTAAATCAATTAGTTTTTTTTTTGATTGGTTAATCCATCCATCCGTTTGCTGCTGTTTATCTAGATCCAGGTAAGTGTTTAATGAGTAATTGATAATATTAATAGGAATTATTGTTATGAACAGCTGGGAAGAACTGACAAAATGTTGTATGCATATCAATAAATGTAATGCACTTGGTAAATAAGTCTCGGCCTTATCATCTGTACTGGTTTACATGAGACTCTGCAGTAACAGTGTTTTAGTGTTTTGTTTTCTTTGTGTTTACAGCGATCCCTCTACCTGGTCTAGACCAAACTCCTGTGAACCCTCTCAACCCTTTCCTCACTCCAGGACCTGCATTGCCCACCTTCGCCTTCTCACCATTTGGTAAATAGAGCCAAATTAAACGTATTTCAGCATTAAACAGTGTGTGGAACCCCTTTTACATTATATGCGGAAACCAAATGCAAATTGAAGATGGGAAGATGTATTGAGATGTACGAGATATATACCATCACAAATGGAAGTTCTGCATTTATAAGTAGAAGTGCAAAAGTATTAGCAGTAATGTACCTAAAGTATCAAAAGTAAAAGTACTCATGAGGTCACAGAATTAACTCAAGTGTTATAAAACTGGACTATAATTACTAAGAAAGCATAATATGTTCATATGTAAAATCTATATCTGCAAAGTAACTTGTAACTATATCTGTCAGCTGATTTTCTTTAGATGACAACTTATTGTCTCATTTACCTTTTAGACTTTTAGCCTGCTTCTAGGAACTCTGTTCAGGTGGTCTGCCTGAAGATGTTAGGGTATGGGTGTGTGTGTGTGCGTAATCAATCAATGTAACCAATCTGATTTAGTTATACATGTTACTTTAACAAAACACCTGCAAATTGAGTGACTGCCACTTTCTTACTTTGTCAAAAACAGCCGCAACTCCTCTGTGCTTTTTCTGTCATCTTTTGATTGTTGAATTTTCCATTCTTGATCACTGTGATCCATAAATATTCCCTCTACTCAAGTTAATGCATGTCAAATTATAAAAACTTGAATGGATTTTATGACGGTAATATATTTGCAAAGGTTATAGTCAGGTGAGTGGTAGATAGAAAGTGGAAAGAGAAAATCAAAGTAAGCCTTGTACGTGTAGGCTTCACAATAAAGTAATTACTGAAATTGAAATGACGATTCATAGCGTTGCATCTTAAAGGAACAGTTCACCCCAAGATGAATATTCCATCATTATAAACTCACCCAATGCTGATGGAAAGTCTAAGAAACTCAAGTTTCTGGAGCTTCACAGCAAAACATCGTTTGGGTAAACCACCATGTTTGGATGAACCACCAAACGGTTTAAGTGGTTCTGTTTCTGCCCCGTCGTCGCTACCCTGGACAGATCAGCGACATTATTTGCGAGCTCTCTGCTAAACATTTCCTTCTCATCCAAACGTTTTGTTGCCTCAGGGTGCTGCGGACTAATAATTCCTCCTTTGTCTGCTCAGGTCCCAGACTCTCCTCAGGATCCAGACACAGGCATCTTCAGCGCCGCCGGAAGAAATAGACCCATATCAACATTTCACACGCCGAATGTCATACCTCTTCACTCTTCTCCATTTCCTCACAAATCTGTACAGTACAATTAATAATTCATCTCTTGGAATTAATTTCATTGCCTTGTTTTCACCTATAAACTATAGTGGCATCTTGGATTATAATCCAGGTACGAACAAAAATGAAGAAAACATTTGCCACAGAAGACCACATTGACAATGCATTTACTTGAAGTATTAAGCAGCACAAAGCAGGACTGAAGTCACCACATCCTATTGTCTTTAAATGTAGTGAGCTTTTAGGTTGTTTTTTTTAAACAGTTATGCTTTTATAATTTTCTTTTATTAACCAAAACTACAACAAGCGTCTATTAGTTTTTGCTTTACAGATACGTGTAATAATATAATGTATTGTGATTTGTGGCGTGCTGACATTAAAGGCAAACAGTTGTACGAACTAGACTTTCTCTGTGGTGGTGTTTATTTGCATAAGGGCTGGTTTTACGTTTCATTGTGTTTCATTTACGTTTCTCTAAGCAAAAATGATGTCGAGGTGGAATAACAGGTCGCCTGCACACACACACACAAAAACCCTGCTGCTGCGCTTTTGTGTCAAATGTCACGTGTCAAATGTGTCACAGGTGAGTGCATCTAATATGAACTCGTCTACATTTACAAGAGGTGGCTCAATGAAAGGTTTTTCTTCGCAGTGTGTCGCTTCATGCGGACCCGCCTACTTGCTGGCAGGGTGAAACCTGAGAAGCTGTTATGAGCACACCTGTGAGCCACGCCCATCTTTGTCCCTTCTCGTTTTCCGTTCTCGGTGTGAGGAGGAAATGGCAGCTGCAACCATTTCTATTGAACAAGACCAGTTTTGTTGTCCGGTTTGCCTGGAGGTTTTGAGGGACCCGGTGACGATCCCCTGCGGACATAGCTACTGCCTGGACTGCATTGAGGACTACTGGAACAGGGCCAAGCAGAAAGGCCAGTACAGCTGCCCTCAGTGCAGGCAGGTGTTCAATCCGAGACCTCTGCTGAGTAGAAACACGGTGCTCGGTGAAGTGGTGGAACAGTTTCTGCAGTCGGGATTTCAGGCTCAACACGTGGCCACAGCCGAGGGAGTGAAATGCAGCGTTTGCACGGGGAGGAAAGGCAAAGCTGTCAGGTCCTGCCTCGTGTGCTCGGAGTCTTACTGTGCGGCTCACCTGAGGGTCCACGACCAAAGCTTTCGTGGGAAGGCCCACAGGTTGATCCCAGCTTTGGATCAGCTGAGAGAGAGGCTGTGCCCACAGCACCATAAACTACTGAGGCTGTACTGTCGCACCGACCAGCACCATGTCTGTTCCCAGTGTGTTAAAGGGAGCCACAAGAGCCACGACGCAGTCTCAGTGGTGGAGGAGAGAGCAGCACAACAGGTGGGCGCGAATGTTTGATGCTCGAATTATTCATTTAAATGTTGGAGGTCACGTGTTTCTAAACACCTTGATTTGCAGTCATATAAAGTCTCTCTCTTTTTCTTTTTTTTTTACTTTACTCTACTTTTTAAAATAATCTATATAGAGAGCACATCATGTGAGTGTTTGCACCAATATTCGGACAGGATTTACCTGAAAGAATATATTTGATCTTTAATGCCAGAATCAGGTCACTAGTCCTTGTGTAATGTTTTCTGTGGTTCTGGAGGAGCTTTGTCAAAGTTAATTTAACAAATAACCCCGATTACATCACTGTGACATCAGTAGAGATGCGTTTAAGACTTCCGTGTACTGTACTGTATTGTGTTCTCTGTGCCGACAATGTAACACATTTGGATTTAGACATCCATGTCTGGTTTGTGGGCAGCTTTTGTGTTATTAAAGGAGTGGTTTGACATTTTAGAAAGTGCTCTCACATACTTTCCGTCAGTTACATGAGAGGATTGATACCACTCGTGTAGTGTGAGCGTGAAAGTAGTATCCAGTGGTGAAATGGAACAAAGTACATTTACTTATGTATAAATTTGAGGTACTTGTACATCACTTGACTGTTACCATTTTCTACAACTTTTACTTCTACTCCACTACATTTGTCCGACAGCTCAAAAACGAGTGTAGGGAGGTGGAGAGAGTTAATGAATAAATACACTTAATGAATAAGGAAAAGATGACCAGAGTCTAACACTTGTGCAGGATACTATCATATGTATTTACTAACACGATAGCAGTATTTAATTTTTTAATATCATGGTTATTGTCGGTATTGGTATATTGTGATAGAGTTGTGGGAAATGTAGCCTAGTAATTTTACCGCTTGACTAATTTAATCACCTCTGAGCTGTGTGTCTGCAACTCCCAACTGTTGATAAACAGGCCAGCTTTGTATATCTGGTGTCTTAAGATGAAGGATGTGCCTCTAATTGCCTGATGTAAAGGCCTCTGCATTTCAAATATTGAATAGAGGGAGTGTAAAATGTGTCCGGGTCCTGCAGCCGTATCTTGTGCTCTGATGTTGCTGTCTGAAGTATAGATTGATGGAGCAAAGACCTTCCAGTGCAGTCCAATTCTTTGACTGTAAAATCAAAACTTTCCATCTTGAAAGTCAAGCGTGGAAGAAATATTGGACTGAGCAGCCTCAGGGACTGCCCTGTATGATATTCATCTTTTGTATTCTCTCAGAATAAACTCCAAGAAGCCTCTTTGAAGTCTGTGCAGAAATTGAAGGACACGGAGAAGGAACTCAGATATGTGGTCCGATACATCAAGGTGAGCATCTGTTTCCATAGGAGCTTTAAATACATTGTTGACACACTGACGAGACTGAGACCAAAGACGGAAAAACTTTGTGCTCCACAGCACTCCGCGGAGGCTGCAGTGGAGGAGAGTGAGAGGATTTTCTCCAGGCTGATCCGCTCCATAGAGAAACAAAGCTGCGAGGTGAAGGAGCTGATCAGAGTCCAGGAGAGGGCAGCTGTCAGTCAGACTGAGGAGCTGCTGGAGAAGATACAGAGGGAGATGGTGGAGCTCAGGAGGGCTGACGCTGAGCTGGAGAAACTTTCTCAAACTGAGGACCACATCCACTTCCTTCAGGTACGGAACAAAAGAGAACTCGGCCCATAATGTGGGAATACCCGTCTTCATCAATATTTAAAAATAAGCCGTAGTTTACATGTTTAGAGACGCGGATGATCTTACATGCTTTCATCTCCTCAAGCCTTGATTATTGCAATGGCCTCACCCCTTGGCTACAGGCTGCATGCAGAACTCAGTTGCCTCAACACACCTGTTTTGAACCTTTTTTATACAGAGTCCCAGTGTGTTTCTAGATCCTGTTGATTACTTTTCAGGCTCTTTGCTTTATTTCTGGGCTCGTATTTATCAAACATTTAAGAATTACACTCGAGGATGCTTTTAAGAGTCAACGGGGTCACGCCAAAATAATGCAAGTAATGCACCAACAAAGACGGGAGGAGGAAGAGGGCTAGCAGCAAATACAACATGGATGTAAACAATGCTGGATTAAAAAAATTTTTTTTGAAAATACCAAAAATCAATCTGTTTGCTGACTGTTCACCATGTTTGTTAGACCGTAAGGATACAGGCACTGTGTGTTGGTCCTTAACATTCAATTTAAACATGATTTCCAGCTCAAAAACTCCACAGGGCCCCTTTATTGTGGAGAAGTAAAGAATTTTCACTTTTCTCTTTTTTTTTTTACTAACTTATTTAAATAATATTATATAAGTGCCTAAGTTTAAAACTGTGTGGTATTCACATGCAACATGTCAGTGGGACTTGATTAAGATAGTTAAGATGGTCCCAATGAATAATAATAAGTCTAGACTGCCGGGGCCTTCTTGGGCAATAGTTAATAAGTACTAAAATATATTTACTCATATACAGTGTATATTAATGTATCTGCAAAGTTGACATTTGGTTACTTGTGTTTCTTTATATTAAACTAATAATTCTGAAGATAAAGTGAAAAATAAAACGCCTTTTAAAGCATTAGATTCCAAAACAATGAGTGGTGGCTCTCCGTCAGCAACATTTATATACTTATTTTGATATATAACAGCTTCATACTGATGTGGCTCCCAACTGTAATATTTTTTAAAAATAATAATAGTCTTCAGTATTAAATGAAAGTCTTCCAGATGAACTTGTTTTTGGCGGCATGTTTTCCCCCTAGAATTTGATTTGTTGTATTGATCATGTCACTTTTTTTTTTCACATTGAGACAATCCTGTATTTAACAAAGATCTGTTGGAGTTTTGAAGTTCCTCAGATACATTAAAAATAGACTTTAATAAATTGACAGTCTGGTTTTGTTAAGGTCTATAAGGTCTGACAGATTTATCAAATACCATCCTAGAGGTTCATACGGAAGAGGATTAGGGCCATGTGTGAAATTTTTTTTGAGTTATGACTTTTTCTCAGAATTCTGGGGGGGAAATTATGTTTCTCAGAATTGTGAGAAAAAAAGTGAGAAAAAAAGTCAGAATTTTTTCAGAACTCAAAAAAAAAAATCACGTGCCCCTTACTCAAATAAATTTCTCACGTGGCCCTAATCCTCTTCTGTAGGTTCATCACTTTGAAGTATTAGATTATTATTCTCGTTCAGTTTATATATTTTATTGCCATTTTCAAGCTTTAACATTTTCATTTGTTTTCAAGTGGTTTATTAATATCCTCCATGCTTTTTGACAGCACCAGTCAGTAGGATTTTAAGTGCACTTTGAACTTGATGTGCAGTTTCATGACCCACAAAGTGATTCATTCCTGATTTGTTGAGGTTGTTGTTTGCATTCAGATACTGTCCTCCCCCTAGTTTAGTTGTTGCATGTCACTGCAGGAGTGCAAGTCTCTTCACTTCCCTACAAAGACTGTGGAGATGCCAAACACTGATGCTCTTCCATATCTCATGTATAAAGGCATGAGAGGAGCCCTGGTTGATCTCAAAGACAGTCTGGATGAAACGCTTGAACGAGAATTCAACAGGATCTCTGACAAGGGTTTGTCTCTTTTACAACTAATTATCACAAACATGATTATTTTGTTTTTAGAAATGTGTGAACTGTAAATATTCACCATTTGCTTGTCTGCATTTCCAGTAATTTCCCTGAAGGAAACCAGCAATCAAGGTACCTCTGAAAAGACTAAAGGTATGTGAGGTTTTTTTTAAAGGTCACTTTAGCAGTTTGCTGAACCCCTCCCCCTGAACACAACTGTCCAATCATAGCTTAGCAACCGTAACTATGGACCAGCAGGTCTGCTGAGCTTTGAGGTTTCTCCACTGTGCCATTATCAGCAAAATTATCAACTATTACTATTATATCTGATGTTTATGGATTAATATTACTGCTGCATTAATGTGTATATTGTATTTTACTGTTGTGGATGTTTAATGTGCTAATTTTACCTACTTTATATACTGTTGGGTAGTTGAATCTACAGCAATGCGTCATTCTATGAAATCATCCTTTGTTTGGATCCTTTGTTTACATTTCCAGTTAATCCAAGAGGGCTTTTAAATTGTTTTTTTTTTTAGCTGAAGTTAGCTGAGACACATGGTTTTCACTGAACAGGAAGAGTATTTGAGTAAATGTATTTGGTTACATTCAACCTCTGGTAGTTTTAAGCAGTAGGCGATTTGAGGGGGATGTCATCCCCCAGTAGCAGAGAGTGCAGGGGCAGAGGGGGATGTTATGTTGAAAATGGTAAATGGACCGTTTTTATATAGCACTTTTCTGGTCTTATTGCCCACTCAATGTGCTTTAGCATTCACCTATTCACACACATACACTGGTGGTAAAAGCTACCATCCAAGGTTTGTAGAAGTTAGAATCTATGGCTCCAACAGTGGCTCTGAATAACAGCAGCCCAACTGTGCCGTGTATTGATAAAGCCATGCTGAGGAGCAGAAAGCTTTGTAATTGCACATTTTTCTCTCAGTGCTGTGCCTCTGTCAGTTTCATCTTGGATCTATATTTTCTAAACTATATATAATCAATCAGTGACAGGCAGCAACCTGTAGTCACAGAAGAGCCTGTAGTGATGGTGTCACAATTGACCCAAAATTTAAAAGTGAACAGATTTAAACTGCATTTTTTTTTTGGCCAAAATGCACCTTGGGAGTTGTAGTTGATGTCTACCTCAAAATTGTTATGTACACACAGTACTTGTACCAATGACCTTTTCCAACATACACATATACATTTCCAACACATGTATGTAACTGGTCAAGTGTCAAGAGTAGCAGTAGAACTGCTCTGAGTCACAGAACACTATGAAAAAAAATAGTTTTACTTCCAGAACAAAACAGCTCCTGATTCACAACTGTCTGTCATCCCCTACATTATGTAACAGCAAAGGACACCGACATACCATACAACTCCGAACCGAAGACGAGAGCTGATTTTCTACAATGTGAGTACAATTTTTTGAAAACAGCTTCTTGACATCCACCTTTATAAAACCAATTACCTCTACTTGGTGTCTGACAGCATACATCTATTGTATCCAGATTACAATGATATAACCCTGGACCCGAACACAGCCAACCCTTATCTAAGCTTCTCTGATGGTCGAAGAGAGGTGACCACGCGTTCAGAGCCACATTCTTACCCAGACCACCCATCTCGCTTCACCAGCTGGGCCCAGGTGCTGTGCAGAGCTGGTATGGCTGGGCGCTGCTACTGGGAGGTAGAGTGGGGTGGTACAGGAGGGGTTTCCATCGGCGTCTGCTATAAAAACATCAGCAGGCGTGGAGGAGGGAGCGACTGCAAGCTTGGACACAACTCCAAATCCTGGAGCTTGGACTGCTCTTACTCAGCCTGTTCATTTCAGCACAATAAGGAGAGTGTGACCATTGCTGCTCCCTGCTGCAGCAGGATAGGAGTGTATCTGGACTTTAGGGGTGGGACTTTGTCTTTCTATAATGTTTCTGATGCAATGGTTTTACTCCATAAAGTCAAGGCTACTTTCAACCAGCCTGTATACCCAGGATTTTGGGTGGGGTTGGGCTCTTCTTTGAAGCTCTGCTCTCTTTAAATGTTAAAGCTGACTGCGTTCCCATCTAGCATGACAGCTCTTAAATAACCTGTGTAAGTATGGGTTTGATGATGATAATAATGAAACAGACAGAGGTTTGTGCTCAAAACTTGGCATTTTAATAGACATGCAAGCCTGGAGCAGCAGCAACACTTTGGAGCAGCTAAGATCTGGCAGAGCTTAGATCTTATTGAAGGCAGCGACATCAACACTCTGGACCTAAAAAGGAAGAGAAACCATACATAGTGATTTAATGTGCATCAAAGCAATTTTATTTAAAAATCAATAAAGCATTTAATGTCAGATAGACTACGGGAAGGATTTTTTCCCCCCCCTTAACATTTAAAAATGTTGACATTTTGGGAAATAGGCTTATCAGATTCAGTTAGAGGTTTAGAAGAGAAGATATCCCTCTCATATCTATTATAAGGCTACAGCCAGGAGATGGTTAGCTTAGCACAAAGACTGGAAACTGTATGTCTGGCTCTGTTCAACGGTAGCAAATCCACCTACCACAACCTCCACATCTCACAGGCTATATTCAGAAATAGACACATAACTTTGGTGCTGGTAGGCAGATTTTTCTGGCTGGTTCCAGCTGGCAGTAGCCTTACATTTAATGGATAGACATCAGAGCGGTATCAATCTTAATTAACTCTAACGCAAATGAGCACATTTTCCAAAAAGTGGATTAGTAAAACTTTTTTGGGACATTTTTCCTCAAAGGAGATTTCTGTTCTTTAGATTTAGTTTGGGTCACCAAAATCACAAAAAATACCACTAATGGTTTCTAATGTAGATTTTGTTTGGTCAATGATTAAGATATTTTTGCGGCCATCTGAAAACCGAAGGGTGGAACTTAATCTGTGGTGCTCACTTCACTGGAAAATGACTTCACTCTCCTGGTTACTTAAGAAAGTCCACACAATAAATAGTCTACATTTTTCATATGGATTATTCATGATCTATTCAGTGGGGTCTGTGGATAATACAGAGTAAAAGTTGGTGCATTAACACGCAGTTAACATCATTTCTGAAACATGTATACAAGAAACCTGGTTACGGTAATCGCGTTAGGGGATTACAGAAACCTGATTTCCTCAGCTAATTTCTCCTGGACAAGGCCTCTTTCTTGGCCATGTATTTGGGTAACAGGGTTTCTAATGTGCTGGACCAAGACTTCAGGCAGGTAATGTAACCGTGTGACAGCAGAGCAGCTGGATGAAAAAAAAAGGATAACGTAGCAAGCACTCTTGTGTTCTAAATACTGTAATTCCACCCAAAGAATAAGACGAACTAACACAGAGCAGCCTCTCAGAAGACAAAATGTGACTTTCCACAAGGCAGGAAGCACCTTTTTCTGTCGCTAATGCAATTAAAATAATTAAGCCACGCTTCCAAAGTAACATCAGGAGAAATTTGATTACCGACCTGCTGCATGTGTACGCTAATTTACAATAACCAGGTTACTACAGTGCAGTGAGATGTGTTCTTAAATGACCCGTATAACTTGATTTCACCGAGTAACCTGGCTTCTTGTGTGCATATAAACTGACTGACACCGATTCTGTTAAATTTTGATGTTGAATCTTTGTCAGTTTCCAATTCTGTGAGCAACACAAATGAAATTCTATTCAGTTCCATAGTATTGGAGACAGAAACAGCAAAACACAGATGTCTTAAAACCTCAGCAGATAAAATTAAAGTTATCTGCACGGGGGGGGATGAGGTTATAAAACGTTTTCTTTTACGTCACAATGATTGTTACTTACAAAGTCCTCAAACTTGGTGATCTCCTCCTCCAGGATGTCGGTGCCAACTTTGTCGTCTTCAACCACACAGTTGATCTGCAGCTTCTTGATGCCGTAGCCGACTGGCAGCAGTTTGGATGCTCCCCACAGAAGCCCATCCATCTGCACTGAGCGCACACACTCCTCCAGCTTCGCCATATCTGTCTCATCGTCCCACTAAGGGAACACCGACAGTTACTTAAAGCCATAAAGACACAATTCAACACAGCAGCAAAACTTGTACATATGTTTGATATTGGATATAATGACATGGCAAACTGCTATTTACAGGCTTGACATCCAATAGGATAGATGACTTGGCGATGAGGGCAGGTTTCTTGGACTTCTTGGCTGCATACGCATCCAGACGCTCCTGCTTGATGCGGGCTGTTTCCTCATCTTCCTCATCACTGCCGAACAAATCAATGTCATCATCGTCAGCATCATCACCATTTTCCACCTGTTTGACTGGAGCAGCCTGGACTGGAGGAGCCTGGTGAAAACAATGGAAAAGTTTGAGAAAGTAGCTGTGAGGGTTAGCCATTTTCCAATATGGTTTTAGCTTTCTTCTTTTAAATCTCTGTTCATTTGCACAATTCAAACATTATGGTAAAAAGACAGCATCAATATATATGGGGAAGGAAGCCAGAGAGTCCTCACCAATACAGACAAATCAAGTATAATCATAAACATCAGACAAGACAAAGCAAACAAAATAAAAGCAGATAAAACATGAAAGAGAACTTGGAATCAATAACAAGATGAAGAAAAAGAAAAAAAAACGTTATTTGGTACTGTAAATGAGATGGGGTTTATTAAAAGTCTAAACTTAGTCATCTACCTTAGCACATGGGACAGCTGCTTGTGCAGGGGACTTTTCCAGAACAGCCACTCTGGACTCCAGCTTCTGCATGGCTGCTCTCAAGTTCTCCACCACTAACAAGCAAACACAATGTAAACTTTAGGATAAATACTGTGTAACAAGCAAACACAACATAAATTTTAAGATGAATACTGTGTAACCAGTAAACAAAAGCTCAGGAAGACATGAAAAAAACAGGACACACACACCTTTGTGCAGGGTCTGGTTCTCCAGTTCCAGGCTCTTCATTCGTGAAACCAGCTCCTGATCTCCTGCATGTGAGGATGACTGTGGAAAGATAAACAGATGAATTAGCAAGTGTCATGTTGCAAGTTACGGTTCAAATGGTAACAAATGCACCTATATCCAGGTTGAGATCCAATCCAAGCCTGAAGGGGGAAAAGCAAGCAAAAAAACAAACATGCAAGGCTTATTACACAACAATGATTTGGATACACTTCACACACAAAATGCTGATTTTAAGATGTAGCCCTTTCTTTACAATGTCAGCGTGCAGACAAACCCTGTCCAATATTTGCTTTCTTATAGAGACATGAGTATGCAATACCACTCTTGTGTTCGTCTTATAAATATAATGCTACCCAGCAACAGATCAGCTTAGCACAAATGCTGAAAATGAGGAAACAGCTTGCCTGGCTCTCTCCAAAAGGTAACTAAATTAGTCTACCAGCACTAAAAAGAAAAACTTAAAAAACAAAATTTGCCATTTTGGTATTTGTATGGATTAAAGTAATGAGATAATGTGTTAACTAGTGAGTGCAGGACGTGCTGGATTTTTTAAAAATATGTTTGGACAGAGCCAGACTGACTGTTTCCAGTCTTTGTACTAAGGTAGGACAGATATGAGAGTGGTATTGATCATCTGATGCAACTCTCAAAAACGATGCAAATAAGTGCATGTAACAAAATGTCAAACTATTACTTTGTTTCATCAATTATTGATCGCTTAATTACCAAGTTACACGAAAATTAAACTGCATTTTATAATCATGATCACATTATCAAGCAAAATAATCAAGATTAGAATTTTCCAACCCAAAAATGATACATTCTGAATCAGTTAGTGATAGTGCATGACGCCTCAAAAAAGGTGAAGCATGGTAAGATGATGGTGCAGGATGAGACATCTTAGTGCTGTGATAACAGTAGCACACTCCACTTTAGGCAGCAGCAGACACAGCTAGCACACCCCGGCTGCTGACTCAGCCATGCTGCATGCAGGCCTGAGCAGCAAAGCTGGACGAGGAGGACTTACGTTTCTGTGCTGCCGTTTCTGCTGGCGCCCTTTGGCCTGATGCAGGGCCGTTTTCACCTGCACCCAGTGATGTACAGGGTGAAGGTAAGGAGGGAAAACACAAAAGACATAAAGTGGTTGTAGGTAGAAAGTTTGATGCAAAATATGTGCTGCAAAATCAGAGTCCCTAGTGACAGGATAGAAATTATCAATATTTTCAGAGAAATGGGATGAAAACATTTTAAAACCACACTAATAAACAACTTATATCAATAAGTCAAATAACTAACATGGAACATAGAAAAATCAACAATCCTGCAGCTCTACAGAGCTAAACTCTTAAACCACAAGTTTAAGGTGTGGGCCTAACCAATGTTTGACACTCACTAACCCCTTCAAACCAGCTGTTTTCAGCTAACAACACAGTAGCCCTTTTTACACAGAGATTGCGTAATACCGCCACAACGAAGACCCTCCTCTACGGCACCTTTGTTTTTGTTTTTTTACACTGAACAAAAACAACAGCAGCATATCATCACCCCACTGTGTAATTTTATATAGCAAGCCGGCATTCTGCAATCAAGAGGCGTGACACGTAACACGGTAGCGTTGGCATCTAGTGTGATGTCCTACATGTACACGTCAAGCAACTCTGTCTAAACAATAGAACAACATGGCAATCACAATAATTTGCCATCCCTGTTGCCGGTTGAGCTCATCCTCTGCTCAGAGGGTAAGTAGCTCCCAAACCTCACATTGTCTCCCCAGTTTGCAGACATTTTCAGTTACTGTTCTTCTGGTTTGAGTTACGTGCTAGCTGCTTTTAAATCTCCCAGTCATGAGTCACACACATAACACGTCAACAAAACGTCACACGCCTGTCCAGTCATTCTGCCTCACTCCTTTTATACACACACTCGATTTGGCACCGTTACTACCTCTGCTGTCGGCTCAGAGGCGGAACAACTTTGACCCCCCATTCCGCCTTCGTAACTTCGTAACAGACCAGCGAGGCGCAACAGTCCCGCCTTAAACAGGCGGTGTAAAAGGGGTAAAAGTCAGGGTTGACTGGACTGGTTCACATTTTTAAGTCCATCTTCATACACTTCTCATAGCCATCTATATGTTGAGATACATTAAGTTCAATCCCTGTAATTGTAACTCCTGTCCATACTGGAGATCACTTCTTTAAGCAACTTCACTGTAGCGGACGGAGGACAACATCCACAGTGCTCTTTCCATGCAAAAATTACTACTGAAGTTCAGTCCTGCCCATATACCCACCTGACTCATTAGTGAGCAGGACTCAGCTGTCAATCATGACTTCACTCCTTTTTATAGCATCAAATAACTAATTAAAACCAAACTGCTCATGTCCATCTGATAACATTGAGGGGTGGGATTTATGCCCTATACTACAGCCCACCACCAGGGGGCGAACGCAATGTTTTGGCTTCACTTCAGCTCTCATGTCCATCTTTATAAGTATACAGTCAATAGCTTCAATGTACATTATTATTAGATTAATTTAAAAAATCAAACCTATCTTTAATGTAAGAACATTTAAGTAGCTACTGATAAGAAAAAGTAGGTTTTTCCTTTTAACATCTGTTAATGCAAACCTGACCACATTTCTAACAATATAGCAAATGCTTCTGATGTAAAGACACACATAAGCAGCTTACTGACAGATTGCAATGACGATTATAGATGAAGGAAGAAGAGATGAAAGGGAGAATAAGGATCTTATAAAACAGAAAATGCAGCATGCATATCACACATTTCTTCTCAAATGCAGACTAGAAGCTTTCTGGAACTGAAATAAAACTGAAATAGGGCTGGACCTAAAATGTGCACAAGAACTTGCCGTCTATACTTTCTCATTTAAACAGCTTTTCCCCTGTTTTAGGGCTGGCACCTGAACATTAGTGATCACAGTCCTGCCACTACAAGGGGTGTGTGCCTGCGGCTCATATGTAGTACTGTACTCACTCCGCTTAGGGACTGCTGGATATTCTGTCTGTACTTAGCAATGTCCTGCAGAATGGCATTAAGTTCTCCTTCCTGCGGGTATGTGTAGGTAAAGCAGTGATGAAGCGGGAGCAGTGACAAAGACAGAAAGTAGCATGCAACACAGATAAAAGCAGGACAGCCCATATACCCAACACTCCAAAACCTGTTGTCTTTTTTTAAAACAAGGTTATTGTGAATTAATACATTTAGAAGACAAGCAGTCTATCAAAAGCAAATAAATGTTAGCTACAGGCGTATGTACTGTAGTTGTGCCTCATGTTACAAAACAAAGGTTACACAAATCTTGGCAGCAGGTATGAGGGTACACAAACCCAGGATGATGGCCTGACTTGCAACTTTCATGGTGCAGCTGTCATGTTCCCACTTCAGTACATGTTGTACTGAAATGTGAACTTTAATTACTGAAACTACTTTCCACCCAAGAAAGAAGCTGAGTTTCTATTGTATTTGTGCAGCAGCAGAGGCGCATATCTTATAAGCCTCAGCACAAGAACATAACCATCTGCATCATTTGAATTAATAATTGAGGACATGTATGTTTTTTATTTAGGTAAATTGACCCTTTAAAGTCAAGCTGTAAAGAAAAATGTCTTTTTAACCCTGTTAGATTACATGAATTTCTTTGTATATTTATATAAAAATACAATCATTTGTTTCTTTCAGGAAAACAAAATCTGAAGTTTTCCTCAATCAGCTAGTACCAACCATTTTCAACCATTAACCAATCTTCAACGGCATGTAAAAGCCATCTTATTTCATTTCACAAGGATGCAGCCGGAGCGGAGTGCGAGTGTAGGGTAGGCCTCACTGATTACTGTACAAAAACAACTTTATTCACTGATTTGGGTGAAACTGGATCATATTTTATGGAGGAAATATTTTCTGGTTTTCCCTCCGATGATCTCCGGCTGCTCTGCCTGAACGATCTGTGATTTATGGATTTTCATGATGAACAGAATGCTTTACTTGTTGCTGAAGTAACCGTTAGCTTATGCTAACTGTACTGGGCTCAGGAGCTGGTGAACACAGCCAGACAGAGACCGGACACAGCCTCCGAGATGAACTGAGCCCAGTTTGAAGACGGGAAATCCAATACCAAGATGTTTTATGCAGTTTTCTGATGGGCAGATAACATGATTTGCTGTAGCTGCTGCTAGACAGTTACCGACAGCTACACAGAGGTCCCATTAGCTAACTCAGCCCCAGGAGCCAAAACAGGTAAGAAAACCACCTTGGTACTGTATTCACTGTCATCAAACTGGCCTCTGTCGGGTCAGCCTGTCGTTGGATGCTGTGTTCAGTCCCACTTGTGTCATGTTTGGAAAGTCCTTTTAACAATTAATCGGCCGTGTTCACTGGGAGCTCCCAGTCAGGCAGAGTCAGCTAGCTGAACATCTAGATGCATGACAGGGGCATAACGTACATTCAGCGCTAATGCTGTTGGCTACTTTAAAAAGTCCTTCACTACCTGACCGTTCATACATAAAATACGTAAATATGTGGAAGCAAATGGCACTCTGCCTTCTGTTTCATGTGGACTTGGACCTGGAAGTGATCATACTCTAATCTGTTCCTATTGTTTCCCAGGCCTGTGTAGAAACTCTTGCTGCTGCCACCCTTGACAGCCTGAGAAGTGACAGCTGCCAAACCACCTGACCCCTCTTTCACTAGGACAAGCCACTTCTAAATTGAGTGGCTTAACTCTCATGCACACAGCTGCTCCGGGCAGCAACTGACGATGATGTAACCATTGCTTAATCTAAGAGGCCGGTGACTAACAGGGCAGCATGAGTCAAGGGAGTGTCAGGCAGGAGACGAAAGGAACTCCAAAAGATGCCAGCAAGAGACAAGAGGGGGATTGGAAATAAAGGTTTGCTAAATCTATGTCCTTATTTCTAAGAATGATAAGGATACACATTAGACCCAAGCTTTGTTCTTCGGCTGGATTAAACTTCTAAAAAAGTTGAATTTTTTGGATTGTAACAAAATGTGTGCTTGTTCTACCTGTTGCTGCGGCGTGGAGGGTCCGTTGACTCCCTCGTAGAAGCACTTCTCCGCCTCATCGTAGCGGTGTTTGTCAAACCATATGTTCTCTGAGGCGAGGCACTGCAGTCCACTCATGTTGTTGCTGAGAAGGGAAGTCAGAAAATTCAGGAGAAATAAGATATTGCCAGAAACCCCAACACTGATCTGCATTCTATAGTTTATCTCCCAATTAACAGCCATGACCAGGCTTTTAGTCATTACAGCCAGCACAATCAGTGACAAGAAATGAGTGACAACATGGAGTGAATTAGATGCTTGACCAGGATTCAGTATATTACAGCACATTACAAGCTTACAACATCAAGCAGAGCCATAGATGGTATAGTAGGTGGAATAGGGAGAGACAAAACAAAATGTAATGCAGACAGATTTTAATCACGTACACAGTAAATTAGGGGCAGAATAACAGGCATCAGTTTCTGTAAAATAAAAACTAACATTTTTAAAAAATTGGGTGAAAAAGGGGATGAACTATTGCATATATTCTTCACTTTCCTTCTGATTTTGCTGACGGGTTACTGCAGCAGACAGGCATGTACACATTCCTCAGTCAGTGAAACACAGTTGCCTGCTCTGCAAAGTCTGGATTATTGAACAAAGGGTTGCTCACTGCCCGCTAACAACCCCCTTAGTGACAGTAGAACTGTGTTGTACAATCATCAAACACAGACTCAGTTTACCATCCATGACATGGCTGCATGAAAATGTGACAACCACACGAAATGTGACAATGTGATATATTTTGCCACAATGGTCGCAAGATAAACAGAAGAAATACAGCAATTACATTATAAAGTAATATACCAGGAATGGGCAACTAATCAACTGGCCACCAACAGCACCTTGTTGATGTTCAGCTCAGAGGTTCAGCTCTGTGTAGGCTCCGCTGCTGCATCAAGGGATTGACCTCACTTAAATAAATAAGGGTGCTGCATTAAGTGGATGTGGCCTAAACAAAGAGCTCCCAACAAAGCTCATCTATAAACATGCATATCAAATATATTACACACAAGTTAGCATAAAGAGGCCAAACAACAAATGCAGACAAACCAAAAAAAAAAATAATCATCATAGTAGTTAAATAAGCCAAAAAAACACATCATGTCTCTCCCATTCCCTGTGTGACAGATGCCATACTTGTCCCATATGGGCCGGCTTTCCGTCTCAGAGAGGCCTCTCTTCTTCCAGGTTGGCCCCCTGCTGCTTTTGCCCCGCTGCTCGGTCTCAGAAGTGGTGCGATTCCGGCCTCTACTGTACTGACGATGGGGGGTACCAGAGGCCTTCACAGTGGTGATGGGGTGCCCCTCATCCTGCTGTTGACTGCGGGTGTGTCTGGACTGGAAGCTCAAGTAGCCTCTGGTGTTTGGACTCCTCGGAGAGGATGACAGTGGTCCGTTGCCATTAGAGGCGTTCCAGCGTTGGTAGTTGCTCTCTACCTGCTCATAGGCACTGCGGTGGTACCAGATTCCCTCTGCCTGCATGCCCTGCAGGATGGGACTTTGACCATGGGAGCTTCTCGCTTCCATGGAGGTGCTCAACCACTCCTCTTCAGCTCCAGAGCTCTGGTTCTCCGACTGGGACAAACGTGAGTTTCGACGCAGCCTCCCAAACTTGTCTTTCTCTCCACTGATGATGCCTCTCTCCTTAGATGGAATATTACCTTGCCTAAAGGCCCCCACGGGTGTAGCATGCTGAGGGGCTCGTCCTTGCTGACGGTTTGGCAAACACTGATCCATTTCTCTTTTAAAGGGTTCTCTTCTCTACTCACTTTTGTGTCCGGTTTATGAGGAGAGAATAGAAGCAACAGGTGGAAGCTAGAGCCATTAGTTCAGTGTGAAGTTAGTATCACAACTTTGCAAAGAATACTCATATAACAGCTAATATGTGATGCCAATGTGGTCTTGAGGGAAAAGAGAGAGTGGAATGATCAAAAGGCTTAATTTTTCCATTACATGAAAGAGTTCAAAATCAGTTAACCTGCGTGAGAATAGAAGAATCAACCTGAGAGTGCAATGGCCTCGTGTGCATGCTTTAAGGATATGGAATTAAGCCACTTTATTGATCAAGTTCACACTGGACTTTTCAAAAAGCCAAAACAAACAAATGTGAAAATGGCCAACACTGAGGTTAGCATGCATTTGCAGTGTTTCCTCGATATTCATTTGTAATCTGTAAATCAACTGAGTACAAATTCTTATTAAAAAACAAGGATTGCAATTTCAATTTGAAATACAGAGGGTGAATTACACCCGGGCAATGACAGGTGTGGTGCAACATAACAAGGTCATCCTAACACGGGACACACAGCATCTTTGTCCATTTAGTGAGGAAACACTATTTTTGTGTGTTAGATATGTCCAGATGCTTCTTTTGAAACATCCAAAACACAACCTGTGCAACACTGTCTGGCTCACCTTTGCTTTGGAATGCTGCAGCTACCTATTGTGGAATATAATATTTAAATAATTCAAAGTAAGAAAAGAACAAACATGCAGGCACTGTTAGTGCAGATGCATACTCAGTTACCAGTTTATTAGGTACACCTAGCTAAAACTAATGCAGACTAATACAACAGCCCTGTAATAACGTTTATCTTCATATGGACCTGTTAAACCTTTATTGATCTCAGATGAAGTTTCAACTAACTTACATCCTCCAAAATTAGCATTTAAGTTGAATGAACATCTCTCTGAAACGGTTTCCACAATTCCACATTTTAACCTTCATGAGAGGTAGGATATACTCCAGGTCTGCTGTATTAGAATGAACTAGTTGACTAGTTTTAAGTTATTGAATACAGCTGAAAACCTGCTTCAACATCACTTACCTTTGGTAATTGGAATGAGGAGCTAATGCCCAACACAAAAATAAAGAGATAATGCAAAAAATTGCACACAAAAAAAACAACCTTTATGGGAAAAAGACAACAATTTATTATATGTTTGACGAATGCCAAAATCAAAGCATCAGTATTTTAACTAGGCGATATAAATAACTTCATTTCGCAAACAATTTGTCACTTGAGAGTCACTGAAATAATCCATTCATAATTCATCATGGCCAATTAATGTGTAATATCCGTCTCAAATCAGAAACCTGGAGTTGAAGTGATAGTAATGAAATTCGTGTTGTAGCTGCTCCTTGCTCACCCAGACACTAGCTGAAGTTACATGACTTTTTTTGACAGCCTCAGCAACTAGTAGTTCCGTTGACCACGTGGCGCTTGAAAACTAAACTTTCAAAACATTTTGTGGGGTTTCACAAACAGTAAACTGACTTTTATGTCCCAGCTCGTAAAAATACAACTTTTGTGCACTCACTCTTGGCTGAATTCGACGTTTTATGGCTCGGTAACCGTCAGCTCGCGTGCTGCCTCGGCTGTAATCCGACGGGAGAAGAGGGTTTGCGCTGAGGGGGCGCCTGTATTCTTCAGTGGCAGAGTGGGGGAGAGACGACGACTTTATCGACAATTTACACGTTTATTTAATGTTTATGGAAAATATAATAACATACAAATACGCAGAAAATCAAGTCGTTTTCTATACAGCCTGAAAATATAATGGAACCCGTGTTGTCGCTGCTATTTACATCGAACCTTAAGATTGGTATGATCCATTTTGGCCTAAGACTTCATTTCCCATGATTCAAGGAAAACGGCAGTTGACAGGCAGCTGTGACTGGTTATTTTCATCATGTTTTGACAGACTGCAGTGCCCCATACAGTCCCATACATTACTGTGATTTATAGACTTATGATTAGTTTTATAATATTATTATTGTTATTATTATTATTATTATTATTATTATTATTATTATTATTATTATTATTATTTTATTTATAGTAGTCATTGTAGCAGTAGTAGTTGTTGTAAACAGTTAATATAGCCTAAGGTAGTAAAATAACACATTACAATAAACTAGGCCTATTGACCACATTGCAGTTACACAAAAACAGTGCAATAAATAGTTGCATAGTGCAAGTGCAATAAACAAATGAGCTGGCACAGCTGTTTTTTTCATACTACATTAGATCTTAAGTCCGACACCTTAACCTCAGCCATACTGGTTTACAATATTGTGCCAATCAGAGCTGGATCCAGATCAGAAACCACGTAACTCTTTTTTTGTAGCCTATTTCTGAACCCTTCAGTTTTCAGCTTCATGATGTAGCAAACATTTATCCCTGAACATCCAAAACGGGAAAAAAAAATCTATAACAATCTGTTACAGTTATACATGTACAATGTAAAAAATCGAGGCAAACATGATTTACAGATTTACAGATTTCAAAATAAGCGGCACAAGCTCTTAAACTGTCTTATGAACAGATATACTGTAGGTGAGTATGAAAGTCGGTCACTGCTAACCTCCTGTTACAAAGAAAGGGCACAGTCTAATCATATGACTTGTGCAAAGTGAATGATATTGTGAGGACATCACCAAACCAAAAATCTTATTCACATTCCACCACTCTGGTTCACCAATAATCTGCTCATACATCTTCATCTTATCTTTCTTATCAAAACTAAGGCTTTATGTTGTACCAAAATGAAGGCATCAGTACACTGCAGTTCAGACAGTTTATGATTTCAGGCTACTGGAGATCTACTCCAGGGCAAAAATGACAAATCCACTTCATTAAATTTTGTAAACATCCATCTTTGACCTTAGGTGTTCTTGGAAGTGGTTCAACAACTCTACTTTCACTGATTAGTTGGTTTTTAGTTGATTTATTCCTCATTCAGCCTTTTCCTGCCCTATAGTTTTTTTTTGTTTTTTTTTATAACATTATAGAATTAATTTATGGAGCTCCTTGAGTGCAAAGTCATAAAATAAAAGTGCACCTCTATCTGTCAGAACAAATGGTCTAAAATCCTTCGACACATGTTTCTATGACTCAACATCAAAGACCAATGCTGCTTGAATGCACATCAGTCCGTGCACTTTCTAAAGGGAGGGAAACCTTGAGTTTGTCAAGTCTTTGGCCTGTCAAATCAGCATCTGCTCCACTGACGACACACGAGACACTCACTTTGTGGAGCCATCAGATGCTAAGCTGCGTTGTCAAACCAAATAAATTCACGCTCATGCATCGCATATATGACGAGCCAGAATTTAAACATAATATTGCTGCAACAACTGCCACACAAACAAGCTGTATTCATTTTTACACATCGCAGACAAACATTTTACACCCTGACATCAAAATTTAATGGTTCGCTCTTTAGCCTCAGGTTTATGCAAAGAAGGCACACATTTGCAAGTATTGCCTGACCTGCGTCTGAGCCTCAGGAATAATGCATGTGATTTTTGAAACTGGGTGACATTCATCCTTAAGCAAAGCCTTTCACCATGTTTTTGTTGTAAGATCGCCTGCACTAGGCCTTTAGGGCTATGGATGAGGAAAAAAACAAAATGGCCAAGGAAGACAGAGTGGACAATTACTGAGCCACAAATCTGTCAGGGGGAAGAGAGAGAGGAAGTGCAAAAACACACAGCTATGACACTTAATTTTCATCCTGTAAAAATGCATTTGCGTAATTTAGAGGAATATTACTCGTGTTCGCAGTCAGAACTTCATCTTGTAGCATTACTGTCCTTAGCTCTTATTTAAAGCTGCGACTATAGCAATTTTTTTCATTATGGATTGGTGCGTCTAGTGTTTTCCAATTAATTGATTAATCACTTATTCTATAAAATATTAGAAAATGTCCATCAGTTTCCCAGAGTCCAAGGAGACGATGTTATAAATGTTTCTTTGTCGGACCATCAAAACCCAAAGACATTCAGTTTTCAATGATAAAAAATAGAGGAAAGCAGCAAATCGTCAGATTGAGAGCCTCTGTTTGAAGTGATCGTGAACATTTCCTGTTGGGAAGTCATTTAAGACTCAAAACAACCGCAAACAGGGTCAATCGCCTGGCTACAGGGCAAAGTTTATCAATTATTGTGTTGTTGTTATATTGATCCAAATTTTGACTTTCATGGAAGGAAAAAAAATCATGAATGAAAACCTGTCAACAAATAGACTCACCAGCTTTAGATCCTTTACCTCTCTCTCCACTTTGTTGGTCTTTGATCTTGTAAAGAAATCACAGTTCAGTGTGGGTTGGTAAACAACGGGATCCTTGTTTACTGATGTTGTGTTACAGGAATTAACAGCAAAAAAAAAAACCCTTATATTTCAAGAGGGTGTTTTTCCCAAAGCGTAAAATTGCTATATACATAATTGTATTGATTTTGCTCTGTGGTAAAGGAATGAGTTTTATTTCTCTTACCTAGAATTGAAACTATTTGTCAATTAATCGATTAGTGAATTGACAGAAAATTAATCTGCAACATTTTGATAATTAAGAAAATGTTTGTAATTTTTGTGGAAAAAAAATGGCAAAATTCAATTCTTTCAAACAAAAGTTTGTTATGGTCTTTTATGATGATGAAACTGAATATCTGTCAGTTTTGGACAAAACAAGACGTGAGTGTCAGCTCTGGAAAGTTGTAATTGGCATTTTTTGCTATTTGCTGACAAAATGACAAATTCACGAATCAACAAAATAATCAATGGATCAATCAATAATGAAAATAATCGTTAGCTGCAGCTCACTGGCGTCATCTGAACTATGATTTCCCAGCTCCAGTTTTGACATGTTTACAGTGCAATCCCTCCAGCTTGTGAAAACACAAGCTTGAATGGAATACATTAGCACCTGTGGCGGCTGCGTTTTCACTGTATACAACATCCTGACTGTTGATCAATAGATAGGAATCCATGCCCCACAAAACCAGTGATCAAACAGGAAATGCAAAGCCTTGTTTAAATGCAAACAACCAATATGTTTGAAAAATAAGCCATTAGCCAGCAGTCGTCAGTGGTATCACACAAACCTTTTGTTAACCTGT
>JBBPCS010000393.1:4346356-4361167 GCA_037974645.1 Hollardia meadi
ACACACACACACACACACACACACACACACACACACACACACACACACACACACACACACACACACACACATCAGACAAATCTGTATCTGAAAATTAGCTTTTGCGAACCCGGAGGATGGAACAAGTACCACAGCACACACACATCTATCCAACCACCCTTTACTGGAGTTAATACCAGCAAAGGAAACTCATTTGCACATTTTACTTCCAAGCAGATTGACTAATAATGACCAAAAACAAAAGCTCAGTAAATCAACGGTGAGCCAAAACAGGAGAAAAACACAACAAATCTTTGTTTGAAGCCTCACTTAATTCCTCAATTGTGCCAAAAATAAGCATTAAAAGCTCTTTACAATAGTGTTGATGGCTTTTGGTTACAGGCAGTCCCCGTTCTCATGCCTGGCAATGGTCTTTTATGGCGAGGGAGCTAATACAAGATTTCTGTTCTAGTGCAAACACAGTGGCCATGGGCACCAAGGAACAGCTGCCGTATAATTGAATTAACATTCGCCTTCTGCTGCGGCACTCGGCACTGTTCTGAGAACTCATACACATCCCCTCCACGAGCTCCATCAACCTGCCCATGAATATGCATGCTGCTCGGGATAAATATGCGTTCTGTGTCTAATGTTTGTGGAGCTGCATATATGGTGGATAAAGAGCTATACATTAACTATCTTGGGAGAGTGTCATAGTATACATCAAGTCCGTTGATCATTTTTAGAGCCTCGGGCCTTTCCGAGGCTATGAGCTGTGGCGTCGGTGGAGCGTCAGCGTAATCTGAAGTCTAACAGAGACATCTAGTGGATCATTGACTGTGAGACATGTTCAGTACAACACAAACTGTACGCTTTCTCTTTCACTAAATGTTAACAGCCTTGTGCTAATTCTAGAGATAGAACAGTCAACTTTATCACTCTTCAATTTAATCATTTGTATGTAATTATGAAAACATATATTTTCCTATCAAAGATCTAATTTGAAGGCCTGATTTCAGCTGTCAAACTATCTCTCCCTGTTCATATAGCCAATAAAAAGAGTGGTTACATTTTCTTATTTAGAATCTTGTGATTTTAACTAATGATATACAGAAGGTCAATTTGCACAAAACTTATGCATATTTTTATAGTTCAGCGTAATTCAATTTAGAGTAACTCTTTATACTAACAGTGTACCGTAGGCCTACAGTACATACCATTATATACATGAAGGTACAAGGGAATAATATCTAAAGGTAGGGAATAAGGAGGTAACAGTGTCTGAATGTTCACAGGCATCTGTCTGTTTTTAAGCCAGACTTTGTAAACCTGCTTTAAATATTTATATACTTGATATTTACATATATAATAGGTTGATTCTTATGTGTAAATCAGTGAAATGCCCCTTTAAATGTGTGCCATCCAGTGGTGTTGTTCAAATGAAGACAGGCAGACATGATCTGAGCCCTTTGAGTCCAGATTTATTGATACAGCTGTGCAGTCACAGAGCATGGTGGCACACACGGCCGCCTGGCCAGCATGGGACACAGTGACACACACATGCATGCCCATACATGCACACACACACACACACACACACACAAACTCTCTCTCAGTCCTGTCAGTTCAGGAACATAGTTGAGGTGAAACCTTGTTTGTTTGACTACCTCACTTAATGTTTTTTGATTGTTTCACCCACTTTAGAGGTCAACATCACTTTAAATTGAACCCTTATGATAAATCTACGACTGTTCTGTATATGTAAACATATGAGAATCGCATCTTTAAATTAGAAAAAAAAGCTTATCTAAAATTGACTTTTTGATTATTTTTGGTGGTGAGAGTTGTTTACCCAGCTTTATACAGTCCACGATTTTCCATCACACACACACGCACGCAGGCACACACACGCACGCACGCATGCACACACTCATCGATAGAGCAGGTCACAGTGAGGAGATCAGAAATGCACATTAAGTATTTTTCAGCAGTTCCTCTCACACACGCTTTACATCCATCTAACCTCAGTCACTAGAGCAGTTTTGAGATCAGTCATTACAGAGTGATTCAGACTAAACAAGGAAACAAAGCATTAAACACATTAAACAACAAATAATCTGTTCCATAGTTACCATTACAAAACACCATGATTAGAAGTCTTTACATGTCATAAATACAGCTATGTCTCTGATTACGGTTGTTACAAATCCTGTTAAATATTCATACAGGCTATCACAGTAGCAAGTGAAAGATAGAGCGAACTACAAGACTGTACATGTGTTGGTCCCTTGGTACAGGAAATATATTCTGCTTTAATTATCAGGCAGGATATTTTGTGGATTGCAATTTGCTTTTGTTCTATTTGTAAATCTAATTTGCGATGATTGTTACACTTTAAATTTACAGTTTTAGAGTTGTGTGCAACTTGAATTTTTCTGACTTCAGAGCTGGTGGAATCAAACCTATCGAACAGACACACAAGGAACAAATAAAACTAGAGAGGAGAGCCAAAAAGAAAAACGTTGTTACATGTTGGAAACATACTTGGTAACAATCCATCCTCAAGAGTCGAAAACAGAACAAGTGGTACAGTAAAAACAAAACTCAATACAGCTATAAAATACATTTTTCTGAATGAAAAAGAGCAAAATATACCATTATGAATACTATACTTCTGAAACATCAAACTGCTGACTTTACAGACAGACTTGTCTAAAAAACAGTCTTTGCTCAAGACTCTTTAGTGTGTAATATTGTAGGAAGATATTAACTGGTTTGTTTGACTGTACCTGGATCAGCACAGAGTCAAATGACATCACAAAATTAGTTTTCCTACAGATGAAAGGTGTCAAATGGAAAGAACATATATAGGCACACATTCAGCCAGCTGGCCTGCTAACCACTGACTATTTTAGAAAGTAGCATGTGTAGCATACATGATAAACTGCTTTATATCCCAGCACTAAAGTTTCTGTTATAAAAACGGGGAGTGTGCATTCAAACGAGGAGGCTATAAAAGAATTCCTACAGTTTTATATAAATTTTTATGTGTTACATTATATTCTCTTTTTGAACCAGATATATATGTTTTAGTATATGTACCACCATGTACAGTATACTTTTTACAATAAGCTTAGAATATGCCAAAAACATGATCTTGGTACAATAAATTTGGGGATTTTTATGCCAAAAGAATTGAACACGTAAGGAAAAACAAAATAAAAGTGCACATTTTTTGGGGAAAACATATCCATCATTATGCAAATACTGCCAAAATGCTTCTTTGCTTCAAATTACATGTTAAATTTATAGAGAAAGCTGAACCAGCGTTGCAGAGGTTCAATATGTTACAGATGCACAGTAAGCAATATTTGCATCTCCTATACACAACATTACGAGCCTTAAAAACCTGGCAAACAACCAAGAAGCAGATACAGTTTGGACTCATAGCCTCAGATGCACCACGAAAGCATGTTGGAGTCAACTGGCTAATAGGTGTACGAGCACACTGTAAACACGTTGATTAAACATTACGACAACAGCCTCGTAGGTGAAGCTGCTGTAACATAGCACGACTGCAAAATAAAATAACGTACATATATACGATTTTCCTCTAATTCAGCGACATGTTGACTTTTTGCTACAGCTTAAATACATATAAGAAGGCATCGAGAAGAAGTCTTTTTGACGAAGAAGTGACAATGCAAGGATATTAGACACATTTAGTGCATGATTCATGAAGGACATAAATGCTAATGCAAATAATGTTACCAAAAAAAAAGATAAACAAAAAGATTTTTATATATTACAAAAACTTGAATGTGTGTGTGTGTGTGTGTGTTGGTCATTTTTTACTACTCTATCTTACATTATAACCAAAAAAAATATGTGGAATCATAGGATTTCTACTCATCCTCAGATCCACACATATACAGACTTTCAATATATACATTAAAGAGGAGAAAAACACACACACACACACACAAAAAACAAACAATATATATGGTTGCAAGGAACACATTTACAATTGCACAAAGTCTAAACATGTTAATGGGAAACAAAATGAGCCACAAATGGTGGTGAAAACTGGATTTTTATACAAGATTCCCAACAGAAGCTCTGAAAGCAGAGAGGGAAAGTTTTCTACACAGAGTGCTTGCTAATAAAATAGTAGTGCTATAGGCCTGTGAATTTAACCCTTGTGTACTGCACACATACTCAAACGCTGTATGTACTGTGTAGCAGTTACAGTCCCTCTTAAAGTACATCTACTCTGAATGTCCCACACATCTGCATGTATCTGTTCAGTAAAGACCAAAATAAATCACTGTTACCAAACTAAATCGAATCAAAAGACCAAAATCTAATAAAGAGCGATGACAGAGACGTGAAGAACAGAAGCGAAAAGTGAGATTTGTACAATGGCTACATGTCTGTGGCTGAGATAAACATAGGACTCACAGCAAAGTAAAAGACTGGCAGACAAACAAAAAAGAAAAGCAACATTTTCCGTGTTAGTCTTTCAAAAGCCTCCTCTTCATCCCCACTAATTTTGCCGTCACTTTAAGGTTCAATAAATCTCCTTCTGTCTCGTCTCTCTCAGTGAGTAGGAAGGGATGAGTAATGCACGTGGGTAAAGCCTCAAGCTCTGCATACAAGAGCGTGAGAGTATAAACATGGTGAAAAAGAAAAGCAGGTGATCATTGAGGCAAAAGAGGAAGTGAAGGTGTGAATTTCTTGGTGCCCTGTAGAGGGCGACACAGTCCAGTTAATGGCCGTCCCTCTGTGTGAGTCTGAGGTCTCCCGTCTCGGGTAAATGCAGGTTCAGGCTGACAACAGCGCAGCAAAGATGAAAGACAGCTGGTTTATTCCATCGCTACCTCTGCTTTGGGAAAACAAAAAAATAATTTAGGTGAGATTATATGTTAACAAACTGATAATCTACTTCCTTGCAGATGCTATCCATCCATACCTTACAGAATATTTATGGGGAGTAAATGGAAATATTGGTTTAAACTTTATTTAAGGGTCATGAAATGCACTTGTTTGCCAGTTTACATGCTGTATACACATGTATAATACAGCAACACAGTTGAATCAACACTTCTCTGAAACCGTTTCAACACAAGCTGAACACTATAACCCTCATGAAGATTTACTGCAGGACTGTTGCATTAGACTGCATTAGTTTTAGCTAGGTGTGCCTAATAAACTGGCAGTGTAAATACTTTGTTTCATTTTTTTGTCAGTAGTCATGGGCTGCAGAAAACAAACTCACCGTCTACTCCTTTGTTCTTGTTTTCATCAGCCTCTGGAGAGTCGGCCCCTTCAGACAACTCTCCTAAAAAGTCAGAATAGTTGTGAGGTTTGTCACACTGGCACAGGTACGTTTGGTGGTAACAAACATACATGATATCCAAACAAGAAAATTTAATTCTCTCTCTTTCATGAAGTTTGTAAAAAAAAAACAAAAAAACATCTGCAACCTTACTGACATGCCACAAGTCAGTCATTAGAAACTCCAAACAATGTTCAAACCCACAGAATAATTTGGGATCTCTTTATTGTTTCAGGAAATTATTCCCTCATGAGCTTTTGGGGACTCTGTATTAAAACACTCAGAATTATTTATCAGGTCAAATAAAAGTCGGTTGGGAGATGATACAAATCAAAGGGTTGAGCAACATTCACTGCAGCTTTAAAGATCACTTAAGTGTGGAGAATGACTTTGTTTGTCAGAATACTGTATGTTTAGCACACTTAGAGGAGCTGCTGTATCTCATGCCTTATCAAAGCATGGGATTACACACTTAAAGGGATGTACCGTTCTGCAGTGGAGGATTCTTGTGACTGGCGCTTCCAGTCTGTGTTCCCTGCTTTGTGTTGCCATCTGGTGGTCTGCTGGCCTCTGCTGACTCGGGCGCCTCCCCCTCCAATGTGTCCTCCTTTGGTTCAGGTTGTTCTAGTTCTGTTTGGACCTCCTGGGGGTCCATAGCCTCTTCCTGCTGGGCTCGTTCCTCCGCTTCCTTTTTAGCTCTCTCCTCCGCCTCTGAGGGCACATGGAGTGTTGTGCAGGCAGGTTAGCTTTACATGTGAGCGTGTGTCCATGTGCATTAATTCATCACCACTCAGCTCTTACTTAAAGTCAGTAATGGTTGAGAGCTCTTTGGATCATTTGTTCTGTTTTAAACCTGATATGAGGCAGATTTCAAAACTTTCTTTTTGTGAGTGCATTAGCTGAGTTTTTGGCCACTTGGAGGCAGCAGAAACTAATTAGCATTCATTTGGAGTTGTGTTTGTTTCCATCTAATCCATCAAAGTCTTTAGCTGCTAAATGCTCCACTATGTTCACACAGTTGCTAACCAAGTGAGTCTGCTGTTTGGAGCTTAGTAATGAGTTTTTTTTAGAGCTTTGTTAGCAGAAAATGGCACCAGTGAAAGCAGTGAGAGTGAACCAAAACAGTAAAATTGTGGGGTGGAAAACCCCACAAACAATGAGCTCTCTCAGCAGCTTCATCACTACCCACAATACCTTTCACATTTAAATTGCCATGTTTCCATTGTCAATTTAAATATTGATTATAGCTGCAAAATATTGATTAAAGTCACTTTGGTGTAACTAATGACTATTATCGGTTATAAAGTATTTACTGATGATTTATAGACAGAATTGTGTTTATCCTTTTTTAATTTGGTAATTAATATTGGTAATGAACTGATAATTGCACAGTTATTTGTCACCTATAGGCCACCAAGTTTGCAGTTAGAAATGTCAATAATTAATAAACAAATGCCTCTTATAATATTCAATTACTCTACAATTGCTAATAATAATAATTAATACATTATGATATAATAAATTGTTAATTATTGATTTTTGATTAACTAAAAAATGATCTAAAAACATAAAAGAAGTGTCATGGCTTAAAGCCTTATAACTGATGTGTAGTCATGTGAGTCATCAGTAAAGTTAATAGCTTATTAACAATTAATAAAGCTGTTATGTTTTAATTTACCCTTATAATGGATGCCTAATTAGAAAGAGGTACCAACTTTATTAAATAAAAACTGGAATAAAAACTGAAGCCTGTGAACATACTGATCACTGTGTATCCCATAAAATCCCACACTAATACAGGTCAGTCAAAATTCCCTAAGAGCGTAGCGGACGTTAAGAGCATTGCAGCTTTATAAGCCAATTTTTCCCATTCTGGTGGCTCTCATGGTCTGTTTGAACTGATCAGTTTTACCACAGCATTAATCTTCCCAGAGTCCTCAAATCACCTCATTTTACGGTATCATATTCTTGATTGTACCAATGTACTGTACCTTTACCAGCCTGCGCTTTCCACCTCTCTCTATTCTGATAAACCTCCTCATTCCACAGCGCCTTGAAGTTCTTAATGTCCACCGTCAGCAGAGAGCTTTGTCCCGACGAGCTGCTGTCGGAGCCCATGCTCTTCACACTGTGCCTCTTGGCCTCCTCTGAGGTTATACTGTTCAGACTGCACAAAGAAAAGACAAGGGAGTTAAAGGTTAAACAGGATTAAGAGTCTACAGCTATATACTAGCTGTTCTGTGCGACTGTACTGACACAGTTGCTTTGAGCTCAATGCTAACATCAGCATGCTAACATGCTCATAAAGACAATGCTAAAATTGTGACATTTAGCAGGTATGTTTGCAGTGAAAACCATCTTAGTTTAACATCTCAGCATGGCAACATGTGCTAATTAGCTAAGCTATTAAGCCAAGAATACCTTCACTTATTTATTTATTTATCTTTGGAATTCTTGGATGTCTTTCTGAACTTTTCCATGGGTGCTCAACCTTTTCGATGGTTGCTTGGAGCACCTACCCTGCTTATGCATCGGGGTTATTTAACATGGGCTTGAGACTTAATAATTTCAACAGAAAGCCTGCTTTACAAACTAAACTTAAAGAAGTTAGTATTTAAGAGGTGGGGGTCTGATGAAAGATGCTGTCAAGTTTCATTATGGGAAATGCTGAATCCAGGGTTTACTGAGTTTAACACATACTATGACTAGATGCCAGAATATCTCCTCGTCTGCTGCTTCAATTTTGTCCATCCTTCTTCAAATGTGCCTTGTGTGAGTCCCCCGTCTCTATGAAAGTGCAGCACTACTTTTAAGGATCATTAAAGTTATTCCAATTCATCATGTGGGTTTCATGAATGCCTAAACCAAATTTAATTTCAGTCTGGTGGTGAACCAACAAACCGACAGACTGACATTGCCATTCCCTTTGCACAATGAAGAAAGGAGAACGGGTAGATAACCAGAAGCAGTCAGAGAGAACAGACATAGTTACAATTGAAAGCAGCTATAAATGCTGTTAAGAAACAGGCCAAGGAAACACATAAGCATCCAGGTGTGTACGCAGACAAGGAGACTGCACAACACTATCTGAGATTTCCACTTAGTTAGCTTCTACTGGAGGCCCACTGAGTGATGCTAATGACTGCTTTTGAGGAGAAGCTGATATTGATGTGCAGGTGCAGGTGCAACAGAAGATGCCATGCCAGACTCTCCAAATACTGCTTCCTTTTCTTATCAGCTCACTTTAAAAGACACAAAGTTTAAACAAATAACTGACTCGAATCATGTTTCTCAGAATAGTTTAGATATTTGTAACACAAGAGCAAGTGGAATGTACTTTATTACTTGTTCAAAACCTTGCACATACCTGATTCAGTATGTGGTTAAACGGAAAAGTACTGGAGCAATTAATTTAGCCAGCGGAGATAAAAGCATTTCCTGAGGCCCATTCTTGATCAGGGACAGAGAAGTGAGCTTGACTAGCATCTTTAAAATATCAATTTCAAGGTGTGTGGCTCTGCCTGATGAAAGGTGGAGACATTTCCACACACAGAAATGGATTACTCATGGAAGACTCATCTGCTGCTCTCAATACATCCATTAGATATGCTGCTATTGCAGAGGAGCTGCTGAGTTTTAATCACATCACTGAGCGAACACTTACTCAGAAAATTCTGAGAGGTGCAGAGTAGAAAAACTTTCCCATCCTTGATTAAAATCTACTCACTTACATATAGTCATCCACTCCCATATGTTTAGTCCTGCTACTCAGCAGCATATAACCATTTGGGAACTCTTTATTTCCGAATGATCTCTCAGAGAAAGTGCTCCCCCTCACCTTGAGCGTCTAAAGCCGGCAAAACCTGAATGGGAGGCCTCGTCGATTAGCGGCGTGACGATACGCTCCATCATGTCTGTCAGCACAGTGAAGGTGGGCACCACAATGAAGTCTATGAACCCTAGAGACAAAGAGAACTTAATGTTGATACATATTCCTAATTATTATTGTTTTTTGCTCAAATTGTTTAATGTAGACTGACAAAAAGAAGCCCAGAAAAGTAATTACAATGGTCTCAGGTAAGACCATCAAATCTAAGATACAAACACAAGTCTGTGCATTAACACTATCAACCAAGGACTAATGGTACCTTTCAAACCCTGTTTTTACTCACTTCTAAAGTTTTACTTTGATTTACTCACTAAAATCTCTCTACACAGTTTTAATGGTGTGGCTTTGGTATTATAGCGGTAACTCCCTGCACTAAAAGTGAATTAGTGTCGTCTCAAAAGCTGATATTCTGTCTGCCAGTAATGAGATGGTGATACGGATTTCTCGTACTATCATTTACTATTTAATGATTTTGCTAAATCAATGTTAATATTATTTGAAGATAGCTTTTAGCACTAGTAATAGGGCTTAGATTTTATGTTCCTTTTATTTTCATGGGAATATGTCTAGCATTTTGGTTGGGGCACTTCCTGTTTCGCTGTGGTACATGCCCATGAGAAGTTCTGTAAGTCTGTATTTGGAGCTCACATACGCTGTATCATCACAGATTTACTAAGTAAAATAAGATCCAAAATGAGTGGTGTCCTGTCAATCCTAAATGCACTGCACACTGTTACTAGACTGATCAACTGCAGCTGCTCCCAAGACGCAGTTGGGAGAAGCTGTGATTGGATAATAACATTGATATGTTCACCTTGGGTGCCTTCAATTATTACTGTGCTCTCACAGCTATGAAAGGACAGGATTAGACTTTGGGATTTGGCCTCTCAGGCAACATACAGGCTGTCCTATCTTCTTGTTGGAAGTTGTTGGGGTTTTAACCTGAAAGGTTGCTGTTCAGGGCTGAAAAAGTCCTGCAACCTTTGTGTTTTCAAGTACAAAAGGCGAATGAATACATTTAGAAAAAAAAAACTTTTAATCTATCTTTTTATTCATATTTAATATCTCTCCTAAAAATAATATAATCAACGATAGGGCAGTAAAGGACAGAGCTCTTTGTGGAAGGGACACAACATTGCAGCATTTTACATTACATCTCTAATGTTCTCTCCTGTCTACTACCATCATCATGTGGAGCGCAATAACCAATTTCATTATTTGTTATTTAAGGATTTGATAAATCTTCATATAAATATAAATACACAAAGTGCTGTTGGGTGCACATAAAATACCTCAACACCTCAACAACCACTCACCGATCTGGGACTGGGCCACCATTGTGGACTTTCGGTCACAAAGTGGCGAGAACGGCAGGCCGAGCTCTGCTTCTTTGTCCCCCTGGAAATACAGCAGCTGCCTCAGTTAAAATCATTCTCAGTGTTTGGTTCCTACAAAAACGTACCCCACCCTTCAAGCACACACACTTGACTGCTTTTGGGCCACAAACGTGTTTCATTTTCTCTACTGATTCATCACAAAAAGATGAGATGTGGAGTCGCGAGGCAACATTCTTTGAAGAAGCTATTTGTCGGCATTCATATCCCGAGAGACAAAGGCCTTGTGAAAGCAGCCACAATAACAATAGTGCTGATGATGAGCACAATGTGGATTAATAATGAAAGAGATGAAAGCAATGTGGAACCAGTTAAACGTCCGTCCTTCTTGTTGACATTTACAAATAACCAATGTATTATTTATAGCCAAATGCAATGTTTTATCAAAGAGGTACTGTGCTACATTTTAATCTGGCACTTTGTCATAGCATCATTTTTAAAATGACAAAGAGCAAAGTGCCTGCAATTAACCTTATGAATATGACCACATATCTCACTAATGTAAAGTGCTTTGGGGGTAGATTTGTGCCAAAGTAGCACATTAAAACAATCATTCACACTGCAACTGTGTGGAAGAAATACATACATACAAATATACATGGGGCAAAATTAGAAAAAATAAATAGCTTTTGTTGACATCAAACTGACAAGCAGTACAATCCCAAATAGCAGCACATGCTAAAAGCAATGTGTCTTCTATTGTGAGAAAAGATGAATCAAGTCTTCTTTAAATCTAAAGTTTAATCTTTTGGAATTCCTCAGAAAATCCTAGCAAAACAGCAACAACATTCATTCATGCAACTCTCGAGCCAAAATGGTTGAAAAGTCCTTAAAGGTGCAATTTGTGTGATATGGCCATAATTTTAGTTTAAAATGTTCAAAAAATGAACTAACATTATCAACAGAACGTGGAGAAACAGCAGTGTTGACGTTATGTCAAAGACGTATTGTGCTGCAGAGATATCTACTGAAGTTAGCGTGCTAACCAGCTAGCTCCGGCCCGTACCGTCTCCTAGTACGACTTTGTACCTCAAGAAGTGATTTTTCCGGTAGCCCCTCCGAAGCTTCAGCTCGCTGATGTATACGTTTGCTAAGTTTCACAAACTCTCTTAGAAAAACAAAAGAAAATGTCAAGAAAGAAAAAACGCAAAACAAAATGTCAAGAAAGAAAATATTTTTACACATATTTTCCTTCCTAAACAGAAAAATACAACTGTACCCCTTCTGAATTCAAGTCTCTCTTTGGGTAAACTAAGATGAGTCTCATTGCCTTGTAAACTCATCATAAAACACACGTCAGTCAAATGAGCATAAACAAAATAAAACTCACCAAAACAGTCTTGGTTTGTCTTTCCACGATCACCTCTGGTTTACCTGAAATAAATCCTCAATTTACAGATTAAGAAGTGAAAATATTCTATGTCTACACGTCGTTTTTGCTCGCTGCTAAACACCGACATGATCTCGCTGTTCTGCCGTTTCTCCTCTCTCCTGTCCCCCCCTGCTGTGTCCTGTTGTCCTCTGAGTTATAATGTTAACTTAGTCCTCATCTGAGCCGCTGTAAATAACCTCCGTATGGTATTCCGTCGCCAAACTGGCCTCCACCGGCCTCAGAGACTATGTTCGTTCCCAGTTTGGTTTCCAGCTGTGTTCAGCCTGTGAGGCCCGGTTGAGCTAAGCCCCCTTCCCGGGGTACCTCCCCCCTCTCTCCATCTAGGCAGACTTCAGTGAGCATTAGGGCCACTAGCTCCACCGCTAAATGATCTAACAGTCGCTAGAGCTACAACCAAAGATAATTACACAGCCCAAGATAACTACAGACAGTATAGTGACAGCAGTTGGCGGTTACTCTGGGGATATGCTGCCCCCTATAGTTTTGGAGCTACCCTCAAATTCTGGCTATATTTTACAAATTGCACCTTTAAAGTAATAAAAAAAAATAAGTGAATTAAATTTGAACATCTTAAATTCTATAAATGGGCGAATATTTGTTGAGAAAGCTCATGTGACACGATCTAACGTTTAGGAATAAACACTAAATGGACAACAAAATTAATAATGTCTGCATTTCATTTACACTTTCCATGCTTGCTCAATGTCATTGTTTACTAGGACACTCACATGAAGCGACGCTATCATTAGTGTTTCTGTCTGAAACTGTTTCTCAGAGATGTTTCAACTATTCTTTAATTAAATTGCATTATACAATAAAGGTGTTTCTTATAATTATTCTACTTCCATTGATCTAAAGGGAAAGTAGACAAAATATTAGATTTATTGCATTAGATTTTGTTAGTTATACACAGGTGTGCCTCATACACTGTCAATCGAGTGTATATTACAGCACTGAATTTGTGACCAGTTGAAAAGCAGGCCATGTTCTCTCTGCATGCATCTCAACCTCGCATCTTCACTGGACCAGCCACTCACGATTTACTCTGTGACCTGCCAAGTACACCCACTCACCTGTCTGAAGAACTCCTCCAGTAGGGAGGTGGTCCATCGATGGTGGAGGTCCCAGCTTTTGGCCGGGTGGCTGATGTCTGCTGTGTGCAGCAGCAGGGACAGGGCTTTGGGCTTGTCAATGCTGCAAAAGAGAGCAGATAGATCATTTTAAAAACTGAAGTCCATTCAGTTTTAAATTCTTCTATTGTTTTTAAGTAAATCACATTAAATGTGGTTTGTTTTGTTTTTAGAGAAAGTTTTTTTTAAAAAAGGTTCATGTTAAAGTGAAAACAAATCTCTACAAACCTCAATCACTACATGTGCAGTCAAATGTTTTTTTTAAATAATAATAAGCTGAAATGAGATCATATTTGTGTAATGAAGGTATGAAGAAGGATTTTAGGTTAAATACACCATCTGGTAGGTAGAACTTCTGCTTTGTCAATGCTCTAGCAAAGACTACATCAAGAAGATAAACAGACATCAATCTGCAACAAGGTCATTGAAAAATACCAATCGAGGGAAGAATGCAAGAACATTTCCAAGTGTCCCTGAAGACAGGCAGTGTCAATCATAAAAAAAATGGAAAAAATGTGGCACAGGTGCATGTCCACAAAGAGATGAGTCTACATCAAAAGTCTGAGGGGAGATATTTTTTATTGGCATTGATATATGCTCAGTATCGTACCAATACTGCCTTGTTTTGGAGGTTTCCACTATGATAAAGTCTCTGTCTATGTTGTAGACTTAAAATTAGTTTCAAGGATACCAACTTGATTACCCTCAAACATAATAATTTCTATTTAAAGGGCTAGTGATATTATATGTTTCATCATATCAACACATCCCATGAAAATTCAAAGGGAAGGGAAGTGTTGTTCCCTACTCTGTCTATGCCACTCAGCCCTGAACCCACTGGTCCTCTTCAAGACTTAACAGGAAATCATCAAGAGGACCAAATGGCTCATGAAGAAATAGTTGCTTTAAAAAAAAGGCTTTGTAATTTCCTAAAACTAACATTACTAAAGCACGATTTAATAGTGCAATTGTTAGGGTCTATTTTCTGTTTTGGGTTAATGTACATTTGGAGAGTCTAAGTGTTTCCAACAGCAGGATGGTGTATGTGGGATTGACTGAAAACAAACTAGTGTTGTGTTCATGGTAATAAAGAAACATGTCAGCCAGTACATCAGTGCGGCTCATTCATGTGTTTTTATAGATTTCTGACAACAATGAAGCTCTATGTCACAGAGGACAATACTTATTATTGTATTATTGTGTTCAATTCATTGTTGGTTTTGGTCTTTCCATGGGACTTGTTGACAATAAGACATCCTTTAAGTGTTGTGATGGCACCGATTTAATGAAAGCACCCTAAAACTGTCAAACAGCCAGTGCTGTTAAAACAGATGGTGAAATACACAAAGACATCCATTAACATGCATAAATCACAAAAGCACAGCCACTAAAAAACAGAGAAACGGCTCCATCCTAAAAGGAGTCAAAACAATATTCCCATTTCATCAAACTGCCTCCATTAGGTTAATCGGTTTTCTACACGGCGTAAACATGCTTCATCTCACCTCATCAGACACCAGTGGTGTCTGAGATATCACCTGATAACCATATCAAAATATCATGTTTAATGGACTGAAGCATGAATGGATAGACACAGACCAATATGGAAAAATGGCACGCACACACACACACACACACACACACACACACACACACACACACACACACACACACACACACACACACAC